>JAAXYV010000336.1:0-13020 GCA_036851875.1 Novacerus sp. FZ-2019
GCCATTTGAAGATTAACCAGGCATTTAGTTTTTCATTTTTGATTATCGGGGACTGAATGAAGATATTCATTATCTGTATTCTTTAAGTGAAGGCATATGTTACTTGTTTGCAAATACACTTCCCTTACGGCACACATAATACTGAGCCCTATATTTATCCTATATAAGTAAATCATACTTATAAGTGTATCATCGGGTATGGTGAGTATATTTCTTTTACGGAATCTCCAACTATTTTATCAAAGTTCTTTAAGAGACCTTTCACAGTTCGGGTCGGTTGACGCCATAGAGAGTTACGGATTGCATTATCGTGAAACCCTCGAAAAAGATAAAAGTCAAATATTATCACTATTGTTACTAAGTGTAAGAACAGTGAACTCGATGGAATTAAAATTTCGGGAGTTTGAGACACTAACCACCGTCACATTTTATACAGACCACAGTGTAAGGGGATTTGAAGTACGTCATAGCTTCACTACCCAATTAACGACAAGTAAGTTATTTGACTTAGATCGTAAAAGTATTTCAAGTGAATTCTGGAAAACGAGGGCCTAATCAATCAAGCTAATTACATAGTTTCATAAAATTTTTAAACATCAAAGTTTCTTAGAACAATGTTTTAATAGTACATATCTAACAGTACTCATACTGATCTTTTAATAGAATATCCAATACCCAAAGATGTCGAAGTACGGCTACCACATTTGTCACCCAGCATGCATATGAAAGATGTAATAAAACGGAGAAAGAGGTCGTAAAATTTTATAGACTTATAAAAGAAGTGAGATCAGTATTACAACAACACGTGCACATGTATGTGCAAAAAGTTGAGTGCTAGCAAAATGTGAACGTGTTCGTGGAGTTACTTACTGCGATGGAAGTTAGAATATGTCATGGAGCAGCAAAATTCAACCAAAACCAAATGAATTGTAGTTTAGACCTATATTACTAAGATACATGGCTATCTGGTCGAGAAGCTTCCGAGAAAATTGCTGTTCTGGCCCAGCCCCGATGTTTACAATTACTCATTGGAATGAGCTGGGTTTCTGCATCTACTATCATTGTAACCATGTGCATTTCTGAGTGCTGTTGTGCAGCCGCTGGCAATACAAACTGCTTTCATTAGCTTATGACTACACAGTAAGTCGAAAATAATACTGTTGAAGTGGATGAGAGAGAATACCGTATTTATTCAAAAGGTGGCCTAGTTTCAAATGACGACCTGTCTCTTAGAATGGCTGGGTAAAGAAATTGAAGGTTTGAAAGATGGAAGGTTTTTACATAGAAACATAGGAAAGATATAGGGTATACAACGGCATATAAAAATGAAAGCACATTTCAAAGACGCAATGATTTGATTGGATTGATATTGTTTATAATCTAGATGGTTTAAACAATCATAAAAAATTCGAGTTTTGGAAGTTGGCTGGAATCTCAATAAGTGGCCGGGGGAAGTAGGGTCTGGTTTGGAAGATCGCCGGGAGGCGATCTTTTGAATAAATAAGGTACCACTATAAACTTCGTCTTCGATTTTCCTTGGAGGCTGGGCACGTACGAGATAGTTTAGTCATAGTCTTTCTGTACTAACTTTTGTGTTACGGTGAGTGAGATAAATTCACTGTTTTGCAAGGGAATAACTACTGAATAAAGATAATCAAACCAAATTTTTCTCAAGCACCATCCCTACTTGACACTTAATAACATTCAAGTATATTAGAACTCAAAGTGAGTACACAAATTTCCGGAATTTCTATTCGATTCTATGTGTACTCACCTTGAGTCAACTAAACTTAGTTGGCACCAGTTAGGCAAGCTTTCCAAAACTGAAACACTGAAACATTCTCTGAAGTGGGTCGAAGCTTACGTCATAACGTTTCTGAACTGAAGTGTTGGCAATTCTGACAGGGAAGCACTTTTGAGGATTGAAATGGGAAGTAACACCCCGTAATGAATCTTTGCATCTTCGTGTAGGTATGGGAGTTGAAATCAAAATTGAACCACCATTCGTAAGCTCCACGTTTACTCACATTGTTTAATAAGCCATCATATATATTAGATATCTGCAGTATTAGTTAGAGCTGAACTTTCCGCCATGCAATGAAAATGAAATGTGATGAAAAGCATATTATTTAAATTTTCTTAAGCTGCTGTAATTTTTCAAAAATAGAAGACTTTGCGCCACCAAAGTATCGCATGAAGTTAAAAACAGTAAAAGAACTCTTTGCTGTGTGACTGGATTAACCGACTTAAGAGCTAAAAGGGGTAGAAGATATAAGAACTGAGAAATGAGGTTGACTATTCTATTCCAATAAATACAAGGCAACATGAGACTGAATTTTTCAATGAATTGCTAGAGGATCTTATTTTACATTTAATAATTTGTATTACATTGAAAACGAGTTCTAAACCATCAGGTCAACAAAATACTTGACATAGACAATCTACTAAGATGTTGAAATCTCATTAAAACTATTGACGGTAAAACAAATAGGGAATTATTGGCACTAACCTCAGTTATATGTTAATTCAGAGAAAATTGAATTAGCATTGACTAAACTATCTTCATTTTCACATGAAGTATACGGCTGCCACAGAATATCTAATAGACTTGTAAGTAATCAATTAACACTCAACAGAGGAAGTCGAGGACTCAAAATAATTTAAACGTGCACGTAGATTGAACCCGTTTTTATGAGCGCAGCGTTAAATACAGAGCTACGAAAATCTAGAACAATATAATAAATTAATTAATAAGGTTCCGAATATATCCAGCCAAAAATTTGATTCAATATTGAGACAGCATCTGATTACTAAACTAAATAGAGATATTGACTTCTAAATATAAGTGTTGCTTAATCCTCATACAAATATATTACAGCAAAAATATGAAATACAAATATATGAATGTAAAGTATTTCACATTAAGTAATCCAGCTGTTATAAGTATAAATTAAGATAAATCAGCATTTAGTATAAGTTCAAATTTTCCTACTGGTTAGTTATTAGAAACTTCATTAGATCATCGAATTCGTCATTGAGCTAATGTAATGTATCTGATCAGCCTAGTGCTGGACGTGTTGTCAATTTCACAGGCGAATTTATAAATTACTTCAGACGGGGTTTTAAACTAACTTTGAATTTTTATAATTGCAAACAAGATCTACCCGGGCCCACAAGTAAAGAGGGTTTATTGATTAAAATAAGATGTGTTGGAATATGTCTTTGTTTTAAATTTTCATTTGACTTTTAAAAGATTTTTTCTTTTTATAAAAATTATTAATTTACAAGGAGTATTTTGTTATTTGGTTTTATCTATTGCCTGTTCAGAGCTTACAGGTGGCGTTGAACTAAAAACCCCAATGTCAATTCGCCTCTGGTCAATTTAATAAAGTGAATACAATACAATACAATACAACCTCCGGTGTGTCATCGAACCGTTTAGTTTTTAAGGGACAGTAGTCTGCCAATCATCTGACTTTATTACAAATCAGCAGTCAATACGTGTAAAGGTTTAGCTGCAAACAAACAGTATATCAAAAATATTGACAGTTCCACGGTGGAAAATTTCCTAAATGCTTTCTCAACAATTTACTATACCATCAATTCATCTAACGAGTTGGGGACATTAAATGTATTCAATGTTCTGTTGAAAACCACTTCGGAAAATAGAAATGACTCAAGTATTTTGTCAATGTTGATGGTAGTTACGACTAATGAACAATCAGTTTTGAAGATAAATTGCAGTAAAACATATTATTATTATCATTATGTGCGCTCTACAATAGTTTCAGACAGGCTCAGGAGTTTATCGATTCTTTTCATCCAACACGAAATTTCACTACCTTTAATTTTGAACACACTACATCAATTTGAAGGGTCGTAAACTTCACATTAACGTTGCTATTTCTAGTTGGTAATAATTTCATAAACATTTCACAATAAGTACGTAATATGACAGAATGAATTACCGTTTGAAAATTTTACAAGATTCAATGATAAACTATCTACTTTAAGATGACAGTTATATACTATTATAAAGTAGACACTTAAGCAACAATACTTGGAGAGTTTATACATTTTCATTCTTATTTTCCAATGTTCATCCCATAATAATCATAGTCACACGTTCTTTGCTGCAGTAAAATACAAACTGAGTATAGTAATTGGTACAAAATGGAAATTGAAGCATGCAGAAATAGGCTTGGACAACTAGAATTTCCAATAGCCGAGGTAAATGACCATACTCCACTATGTATTTCTGGTTCATATCTTGATACTTGTAGGAAATGTTGATGATTATTGTAACTTCGACGTAGAAATAAGGATTAGGATAAGGATAGATTAAGTGTAGGTAGATGCTAGGATTTTTCTATGCACCACCATCCCAAGTTTATTGGTATGCGTGCGACAGTTGTTCCTTTCTTTGTATAACCAGCAAACTAGCGTTTTATATGGAGCTTTTATGTTAGTATTTACAGTCCAACGTCAGTTGTTCTGGACGGATTTAGTAGCGAATATACTCAAGAATTGATATTCAATGGACCCACTCGAACTTATTGAGCGAGACTAACACCTTATGAGATTCGAAGTTGAAGAAAGTTTTACATACTTCGTGCTAAATAAAACTTACTTCGCTAAGATACTGATCAATAAGAGCAGACACAGAGAGCAGCGCTATGTCAAGCAAAACTGCAACAGAGCCAATTCTAGCCTCTTCCGATTTCCTCTTCACATTTCACTCATCTGCTCTAGCATGCTTGTCAGCTGACAAACCTACCACACCTACTCAGTATTGATCCTTAACTGAGTTTAAGCTCACATTCGTAGTCGATTTGGATTTTTTATGTACCAGCGAATTCAGCAGTTATAGAACTAAAGAACTACAGTCATACTAAATTTTCATGTCCACAGTTCGTATGCTGTAACGGCCGTAAGGCTTATTCAGTCGAGTTCCTTTCGTATGGTGCGGTGCTTATGCCCTTACAGCTAAGACAACTCCTTCAAAAAGACAAGAAAATGAGAAGTTTGGAATCACAAAAACTAAATCTTTCCAGAAAACTAGAAATAAACACCTACAGGGAAGATAAACATACAGAATTAGAAAAGTTTAGATAAATTCAAATGAATTAGGAAATCAAACAAATATTTTGACTATTGTAGCAAATTTATTTTAAGCCTCAATAAGTAAATTAGATGCATTTTGACATTCAATTTAGTACTTGTGTTCCTCTGAGATAAATGTATTTTAAAGTAAACCCACGTGTCGTGAAAAAAGGTTCGGACTTTCCTTCCAAATGGTGGAAGCAAGGAAGGAGTGAAGTAAGGGATACTATATTTGTGAGAAGGTGGAATGAGGAATAGAAACAATTCTCCTTCTTGGAAAGGAGAAGGAAGGATAACTTTTGGGTTTGAAGTAGTAGAAAGTTAAGAATCATTTCCTCCAATGGTACTTTCTCTTTTCATGTTTTGTAATATTTATTCTTTTCCTAATTCTTGATCTTCGCAGTATATGCTTTTTCTGAAAAATTTTCTGTCATTATAATTCTTCAATTTCTGGGGTTTCTTACCTATTGCACAAATTTCCCCCATTAAATCAGCTGTCTCTAGCTTACTATTGTGTACTATCTGTGGTATGGTTGAAATGAAGGGGAAGAAGGGAATAATTTCTGGAAGTAAGGAGAGAGGGATATGAATCTAGAATTGGAATGTTTTCGCTACCCTCCTTCCTTTCAACTGTAGGAGTTGAGGATTTCAATTTTCTGCACTTTTGAAGTAGAAGGGAAGGATGAAAAATTTCATCGCATATCTCTGAACATGACAGAAAAAAATCACATTTATCAATTTGCCCGTTTCTATCATCCAGAGATAGGTACTAAGGTTTTCCATCTACCCATTCAACTCAACTCACTACTGAACTCAACCCATACTAAATTCTGAATATCTATTCAGTATTCAATCAAATCAAATCAAATCAAATATTTCTAAACTTTGAACTAAAATGTACATAAAATATTCTTCTTGCTTTTATACAGCTTTATTCTATAGATACAAATTTACCTATTTGATTCCTTTCTCTAAATTGAGTGAACTCAGGCAAGTGCAACCAATATAAGCCTGGATGAACCCTTTGACCATTGGAGTACGCAAGAGGTAACAAGGTGCTTTATTCACTAACTTTAATTTGGAACTATTCACTTCACGGTGGTTTTTCTCTATCTATTCTAAAATTGCTCATTCACATATAAAGCCGTAAATATAGTAACTAGGCGTCAATATCCCGATACTTTTCCGTTTCTGGTCAGGTCAGCCTGGAACTTGAATGTTTCTAAGCTATTTCCAGAGCTCTCCTCGGATTTGCTGCAGGTCTGTATGTAACCCACCTAATCACATACGATTAATTCCGCACTGTGTAAGAAGCAGAGTAAAAAGTAGGATGTTGGTTGAGCTTGATCGATGGGTGTCATAGAGTTGGGAGTGAGTTTCTATTGAGCTATACGGACGATATTACATTATTTGCCTGTAATTCAAGTGTGTAAAAAGATGGCAACAGTAGTATCACATGAAACTTGGTATGGTGATCCGATACACATAGCACAATAATATTGATATCCATCTATCTACTCGGATATAATATGAGTTAAGCCCTAACATCATTTTATATCTGATAGAGTACAAAGCGACAAACAGATATCATACGACATACATGTGTGGCAAAGCTGGGAAGAGAAAGTACAACCAAAGCAAGGATAAGATAGGTATCAAACACACATCCTTATCATTGTAGCCTTCACATCGTGTTGCTATACAGACAGAATAGTTGATTTTATGAGCGATAGTGCACCCAAGCGAAGTCTAAATGTTTCATAGTAAAAAAGAAAAGAAAGGAACGAGGAAATGGAAGTGATATGAATCCGATATCGAATATCCCTGAGTTCAATCCCTCCATCGTTTCTTTACTTTCACCCCTGAGTAATGCATCGCCTGCTGTACTGCAGGAAAGCATAGCAATGCCTTTTTTTGCTTTCCATCTATACAGCTATATTATACACCTTATGGATGTAGTTATAGTAGTAGAGTAAAGAATAGCTCAGACGTTCTGCACACATCGAAGAAAAGGAAAAATCGAATTTTTAACACTGGCATCACCATCCCTTCTCTAGACTACATGAAACCTGAGAAGAGAACCCAGGCCTTGAAGAGCATAGCATAGAACACCAGACGCGCTCATTCAATATGGAGGGAATGTGAACAGGGGAAATGAAAGTGGAAAGTTAGAGTTGCCATTGTTATGTATACAGCCATCACCTTACTTAACATCCTTCGCAGTACGCTGTTCTTTCTCCTTCTCCTACTTTCTTAAGCCAATTCTAGATTTAAGCCAAGTCAGGTCAGATCGTTTCACTTAGCTGATGGAGTGACTCCCTTATTAGTCTACTTACTTCACCAAAGGTGTCTATGTAGTACTCTCACTTGTCGCATTACAAATAAGTTTCTGTACATATATCCAAGACGTATACTTGATGCTTAGACCACTTTATCTTACCTTAGATATACCATATATTTTTATTAGGCATAATATAACGTATCGCATAGAAAACTTATTCTCCAGGTAGCCTTCCATAAAAAGAAACTTCAACTAAAACTAAAACTTTTAAGAGTTTACACACTTTGAGAGAAGACGAAGACTGAAGAATAACGAAAATGAGATCTACGATCTACAACAAAATTCTTTTATCAACTGGTGCTCCACTACGCGTCTACTCAAATGAATTTTACAGAACTACGTCAGTCAGCAGATTATGTGCGTTGAGAGCCTTCGCATACGGTCTGGAATAGCAGATTATTCTCAATTTCCAGTCACCATTTGCCATTTACAAAGCAAGAATAAAAAACCTTTAAAAAAAATATATTTATTTTTATACTGCTTATACTTGTGCTTTCATACTCTTACGTTGTCCTACACTCTTAAGCTTTCATTCGTTTTCAACCTGATTTTCTCACGATATGGTTAGGTTTGGTCCGGTTCTCGATATTTTGGGACCGGGAACCGGCTCCGGTCCTGTCCTGGACCAGATTTTTATCAGCTGGCAGCAAATGTTTTCAACTTGGATAAACTGTTTAGATCGAATTTAGGTATTACTCAGGTTGATTGATAGTGTACACTTGCACTTTTTTTAGTACTAGATATTAAGGGCTACGTTACTTCCGACAATTACGTACAAATTGAATTACCATGTTATCAACTGCCAATTGATTTAAGTATCTAAAGTATCGTAACTTGCTAAAATCAATTGAGTTAAGTATATAAAATATAGAACACTACAAAATACAAAACTGTTTACGATATTTATTTGACATAAAGCTGATAAATATTCTGAACTGGTTTTACCCCAGTAACGGGAGATATTTTTAATTAAATAAAAGTTTGATACAAACAGTATATTTGACTTACTTGAAACATTTACTATTTTCAGAATTCCAAGACATTAAATCTTTGAAGCTATAACTGTTACAAGTTTCGATATGATCAACTACAAACAAGATTTAACACCAACAACAGCCTATTGGGTTTGTTTAAATATGCTGAATTCTTTGGTAAATTCCTTTCAAATTTAGAAACCCAAACTTAGAAAAGTTTCCAGCAGTCTTTGCACTAGCAAAGGAATATTTAAAACGCAACAAACATTTAATGCTGACATTACGAATGGCTGCATGAAAATTCAATATTAGTTTAATTGTATAGGACGATATTACCGCAGCCTACAATTCGACCGGTCTTGTTCACATTCTGGACCTATCGGACCATCGGAACTCTGCAACAATTAAATTTCTGACTTCATTGCGCCAAATAACGTTCTTCTTTACCTTAAATTGCTTTGCTGATCTGACAGTGACAGTACAGCACTTAATGCAAGTCTTAAATACAGATACTTTTCAAATATTAACATCCCCAACCTCACTGACTTACTACCTTAATTAAAATCGGGAAAAGTCAAGTATCCACCCAGATTTCTAAACGACAAATACGTTACTACTCTATCTTGACGCATCAAAATTTTCCGATTCATCAACATTTATTCATTTAACAGCATTACTCATGGCTATTCAACTAAAGCATTAGGTCAGTGCTCATAATTTAATGCAAACGAAGTTAATATTCTCAACATATTTAAATTTAGAAAAAATACATCTTTTTCAATGATTCTATGGCAAAACAACTACCTACATATACCCTTTTATATATATTTTCAATTTTAAAAATTTCAATCAGTGAATCTAATCAATTTTACATTTAATTTCAAACCTCCTAACGTGTAAGAGGTTTGCACATAATTTAACTAATCTGGCGAATCTTTTTATATGAATAAATAAAAACAAAAAAAAATATACGAAAAGTGCAGAAGAACTATACTTCACGAGCCAATTTCATTTCCATCTACCCAATTTCACTTCTCATTCGATACTGTATAGTGCTTTTATCACGTCCTGTCATTTCTCATTCTATTGTCTTCCATTTCTTACAATATAAAGTACATAACTATAGATGAGTTCAGACAGTAGAAAATGCTTTTTGGAGTCGGTTTCCTTTTTAACCCAAAGGACAGAGTCAAAGACAAGTTGTCATTTCACCACCTCCAGCTTCGCTCCGTTCCACCCAATCGATATTACTGATTCGATGGCGAATAAAGAAGTACCACATATCTTACCGTGTCACCCACAGGAGTTGAGTTGCAAGCCACACAATCTACTTTAATACAAGCGCAATCTAACAATAAAAATGGAGGCCTGAGAAAGTGAGAACAAAGTCGACCAGAACGGAATCATACCATAAAATAAGCTTACGTATGGTATGTGTATAGAAGCTTAGATCGAATGGTGTCAATATAACTGTGATACATTAAGCTAATAACGCAACGTTATTATTCCATAATTGCATTAGATTAGTGCAGTACATTAAATAAGTGAAGTGAGTTCACTAAAACACTCTTACTCCTAACCCGCATCAACTACACATATTGTATGGATGGTTCATTTCACCACAAATACAATCAGGAAAACTTTGCATGTCCCTCAATACAATTTATACAAAAGACACAATAACTACAAAGCAGTAAAAGAGAAAGTGAAGGACAGTAAAGAAATGTATCTTTTCCTCCTCGCTGTTTTGCCATTAAGGAAATTAAAGATCCTCCCAATACCTCAACTTCTTAGAAAAGCTTGGCTAGAGCAATACGGGGGAAGTAGATAAACTTGATCTGATCGCAGGATCTAAGTTCAGGAGTGAGTTGAATTGCATGAACAAATACAGCTACAGCTCTACTGCAGGCATAAACTACAGCAACAGCTACCTGTAGCTTTACTTTATCTAACTTTCTCTGTCAATCTCACCCTTCTAGGCAAATCAATAAGCCAAAGTTTCTGTGGAATACATTCTACTCTACCACAGATACATACATATAATATAGGTAGTAGTAATACTCATCAAACAGCAACTTCAGTCAAAGCTCTTATCACTCTCATGCCAATTAATTTTGAATCAAATGCAGTCTGCCTAGTGCCTACAGTCCATTTTTTTGAGGATCTAATCAACCTAAATGGATAGACAAAGGAATGAACAACGAAGAACGGCAATAATAGTACAGAAAAAGGATATAACGCCTATCTCTATATGTATGTCTGGCAGACTATAGCTATCCAAGTTATAGTTAAAGTTTAGCTTCAAGCCTTTTTCAGATATATAAAGTATTCGTACGCAGGATACTATCCAAGATGACATCCACCGCAAATAAGGTTTCATAGTTTCTAGTTCCATTTCCAGTGTCTCCCATCACATTCCAACCGTGACATGACAAACACAGAAGAAAACGAACATCTCTGTGTAGCTAATCCAGGCTTATTACCAACAAAACTTTCACCTTATACAGACACATTTGTGCAAAATCCATTTTGATCCAAACTGTTTCGCAACAGCTATTACGGTAGGAAATACATTCGCAAAAACTCATTTAGTCTAAAGTACACTCGTTACATCCATTTTGCCAGAATGGTATTTCTAATATCTATATTCATATGAACCGCATCTGCTAAACCTATAGATGATAGTCGGAATAGTTTTTGCCGCCGCCATTTTAGTGGGAACAGGTCTCATACACGATTTAGTGAGCCCAGTTATTCTATCCAAATAACTAACTATAATAGGATCTGCTATTCGCAAAACTCATTTCGTGTGAATATCATACGCAGTAATTGTGTGTGAAGGCAACTCAAACTATTCACACTTGTCGAAATTGAACTGATTGTGTATATTTTAAAGTTTTAATTGGCGTTACGACTGGGATAAAATGTAATTTTGTCTAAAATTACACGCGTATTGAGGAATATCTGCTCCTAAAATATATACAATATATTTCTACATATTTTTAAAATACAAAATCCTGTGCTGAAAACACAGTAAAATTCATATTAATATTTGAATACAGTTTGCGTGAATAATATAGTTGCACTTAATAATCGTTCATTTTATAACTCAACGAAGGTAATCTAGAAAAGCTTAAATGAGTGTGAGTCAAATCTATCAGTATCAGTTAAATTTAGCGAAAAAATAGCTATTTTTTTCCCCTAAATTTAGCGTAATTGCAGCTAAATTTTGATTTCACTCAAACGTTAAGACTCACACGTTTAAAAGCCAGCATTAACTGCGTCAAACTTATCAGAGCAATCTCAGCTCACTCTGATCATTTGCTTATAACGAAACAGGAACATGATATTTTATTACGAACAGGAAAAAACTCCACCTAGTCTCCAGACCTCCTCAACATATGGGGACAGTAGGGGGAATAAAAATTGCATTTGCTTGTCCAGACATTGATTTTTATTGGTTTCTTAAATACAATTGACAATAACTACCCTGCCAGAATAGACTCGTTTTTAAGGAAGTTTTAAAATTTTGAACTGAAATTAAATTTGTAGAAATAAAATTTCATATTATGAAAAAAAAATGAATATTTTAATAAATTATAATAAAATTTTGAAAATACGATTACGCAGTACAAAATAAACACAGTTTGAGCTTTTCTTAAAAAATGATTAATTCACAAGTAATTAAAGCACAATGATCTATTTATCTGAAAAACTTTTGACTCGTTTTCCAAATTATATTTTCATTCAGCGTATTCATTTTATTTTCTAGTCTATAGCTGGAATTAAACATAAGAACACATTTAAAGTAATCGAAGATAACTGAAAACTCCAGTAAGTGAATTATGTGTCAAAGCGGAATTAAACACTCTAGCGGAGTCTCCGAGTTTCTCCAAAAAGTGAGATTTTGTCCAAGAGAATTAAGTACTGCATTTATTCTAACACAACGTGCGGGTCCAATTCATTTCTACGGCTATCGAGTGCGGGATCTACTGTAAGTATTGATATACTCTGTGTGCTGGTACCTCAATTAGATGTGCGGGTTCTATTGAAGGAAGGGATTAATTAGAAAAAATACTACAGTAGAGCTATAACAACTTTTGAAATTTTGCACTACTCTTGCTGTGAGCTTAGCACTGCACTGGTCCTTCGGTTCTGAGAGACTTAATTTTGAGAGATTTGTTTTCCACAGAAAATATACAACGTGAAGTGCTCTATAATTAGAATTATGGCAAATTTGTTGCATAAATGGGAACTTTGCTGTATTTAAAATAGAAAACAAAAAATCAAACTTTATCTAAGCTTCCCGCTAGTTTTGGAGGAAATCTTCAAACTTTAGTTACTTTAACAAAAATTCCGCTTCAGTTAGAGGAAAAAAATTAGCTCTTTTCAGCTGAATTTATCTGATAATGTCTGAATGTAGTTCCTGCCCAAATATATCTTGTAAACTGCATCGTATGTATATAATATCTTTTCTATTTACTATGTGTCCAGCTAAGTTTATCACATACGCGGCTCTATGAACGAAAAACATCTCTACAGCCACAAAAACATCATTTGAACAGTAACTACCCCTAATTATTAATACAGCTCAAATTAATT
>JAAXYV010000337.1:0-13008 GCA_036851875.1 Novacerus sp. FZ-2019
ATGCCCATGGACATGTCCATGGGCATGGGCATGTCCATGGGCAAGTCCATAGAATGTCCATGGGCACTCAGCTCTGATGTCTGTGTTCTTTTGCGTAGCTATTGTACCGTACATTGCTTGCCTGCCCGGGGTACTGAATAGGTATGAAAAATGCAGTTATTCCTTCGTTGCTAATACTTGTGATCTGATGAACGATATACCACCCGCGATCAAGTTACCACAAGTCGACAGAATGTTTTGATCAGCTGGAGGAGATACCCACCATAATTCAATGGAATCACCCGCAGAGATAGAACAAAATAATTCTTTATTCAAATGTGTATAGCCGATGCTCGCTATATTATTCCAGGCTATACTCACCTGATTAAGGTTTTTGGAGCTGTTATAAAAATTGGCCAATATGATGGGTGAAATCAAAGAATAAATCGAAATTGATAGTTTTTAGCACAGTTCAAACTCTACAGAGATCGGGTATAATTCAGTTCAGAATATTTTCAGCTAATCTCTTCCACCACTAAGTTCACATTCCGATAAAGCTCTATCAATACACAACTTCTGGAGACTCATTGTACATAATTACTTTATAGGCGAATGCCTTGTCCGTCTGTACACGATAACTTTAGCTAACCCAACAGATCCACACTAAATTTGGTAGACATGTACCTTTGATATCAAGAACGAATCGTATTGAAAATCAGCCGAATCGGCGAATCGGGGTGGTTTTTGAGCTTCCTTAAAATTTTTGGAACTTTTAAAATTTACTCATACCTTACACACGATTTAATTTCAAATTGGAAAATTTTAACTACCTATATGAAAACAGTAAATTGGAAAATTTTAACCACCTATATGAAAACAGTAAATTGGAAAATTTTAACCACCTATATGAAAACAGTAAATTGGAAAATTTTAACTACCTATATGAAAACAGTAAATTGGAAAATTTGACCGAGCGCTTTGGATTTTTAAAAAGTACCTAAAATTTTAAGGAAATTTTCATAAAAGTGCGTTGCGGTGTTGTAAACACTTGATACTTATAAGTAAAGCTGTATTGGGTTAAAGATCTTTTCTTCATTTTCTAAGTTCCATCATAAGAATGTTCTAAAATGTTGTTTTTAGTGGTTATTACACATATGACATACTATGGTAGGTATAAAACCTAGTGCGATGTACTAAAATGAAATTCTCTATAGATCGACTGCTCATATTAAACATTGAATTGAACCAATACAATTTTTATCCGAAATATGAGATTTCGGGACTTTTAAAGACAGTTATTTATCTACATATTATTATTATGTTATGATATGAAATCGCCGCTGAATAAGTTCACAGAAGATTGTTTCGGAGACTACCAGAATCGCAACATTTCGACAGACTATCGGATGTATCAGGGTATTTTGCAATTCTCTGGTATGATCATGGAGAAGCAGATCAGCGCGAAATTCAATCTAATGGATAATCTTGAATATAGAAAATTAATTAATTTAACTTTTATTAATTTTGAATCAATAAATAAATAACTATCTGTCTGTATCTGTCCGTTTCTTATTAATTGATACGTTGAAGAAGAACAAACGAATTAAGTTAATTCTTGCCTTGTTGACTGAAAACAAGTTAATCTCATCATCAGACTTTCTACCGGTCCGATGGGTGTTAAAATGCATCTTCAATTATTGGGAAAGTTTGCCCGACTATCAAAACACAAAAATCTAGTTGTTGGTAGAACAAGAGTTTGGCGAAGTTTCTCGTTTGCTAGCCAGTTTCAAAATTCTCCAGATAATTTAAATGAAAGTTCTGTCAATAGTGCCAACGTGATTGTTGTTGGAGGAGGGCATGCCGGTACTGAAGCTGCTCTTGCTGCTTCAAGAATGGGATGTTCAACTTTTCTTGTAACTCACAAATTCGAAACCATTGGTACTCAGTCAATTTTATTTTATTCTGAAATGATGCAAAACATATTATCATAGATACACACACAACTAAAACATCTACTAAACAGGTGAAATGAGCTGCAACCCGTCTTTTGGTGGGATAGGCAAGGGTCACTTAATGAAAGAAATTGACGCCTTGGATGGAATTTGTGGAAGAATTTGTGATCTATCTGGTATGCAGTATAAGGTGACTTTTAATTTCTTTCCTGTGGTCACTTTCCCCATTCCATCAGAAAAGAATTTTTCTGTGCATAAGAACTGTGCATAAGCCAGGAAAGAGTAAAATAAAATGAAAACACTATTTCTCTGTATAAACTTCAAGGTTTTAAATAAGAGGAAAGGACCAGCAGTTCAAGGTCCTCGAGCTCAGATTGACAGAGATTTGTACAAGAAGCATTTGCATGATGAAATACGTAAAGTAAAGAATTTAACAGTTATTGAGTCATCAGTTGAAGATTTGATACTAGAAGACAACACGTGCTGTGGTGTAATTTTAGGTAGTTAAGTTATTAGTTATTATTCATTTATCCATTCTAATATTAACTTTTAACGAACCATCGGAACTCTAATAATAACTTCAAAATTAAAAAAAAAACATTTTTCTTATATTGAATCTTTACAGTTAATGGAAGAGTGTTACAAAGTTCTGCGGTTATCATCACAACGGGAACGTTTCTTCGGGGAGAAATTAATATAGGAATGGAACGGTATCCTGCTGGACGTATGGGGGACGTTCCTTCCATTAAATTGTCAAAAACGTTAGAAGATATTGGATTTAGGATGGGGAGATTAAAGACTGGTATAGAGAAACAATTATTTTATTTGACATGGATTTGAACATAAGTTCTTTCTGTTGGATTGGCATTACCTTGATGATTTAAATTTTATTAAAGGTACTCCTCCCAGACTGAACAAAGAAACAATACTATTTGATGCATTAGAATCGCAAAAAGGTGACGACCCTCCGGTACCATTCTCATTCATGAATTCTAAAGTTTGGATAGACGTAAGTTCACCTAATATATTGAACTCAATATTTTGCGTGGACAATTGGTTTAAATTTACGTTGGATTGTTTTTATCATCAAACTATTCTCATAGTCAAAAGATCAGGCATTGTGTTACATGACTTACACAAATGACAAAGTTGATAAAATTATCAAAGACAATTTGCATTGTAATCGTCATGTCTCCGAAGAATCTTCACATGGTCCTAGATACTGTCCATCTATAGAGTCTAAAATTCTTAAATTTCCAAATCGATCTCATCAAATATGGTTGGAGCCAGAAGGTTTTGACAGTAATTTAATATACCCTAATGGTTTGTCATGTACTTTACCTCCTGAGGCTCAACTGAGTATGTTACGGGTATAATTTTCTTGTACTACTAACAGAAAATCAAGCAATTATTTACACTACGCATTAAATGAAATATTATTATCATTAGAGCATCAAAGGTTTGGAGAATGTTGAAATGATTCGACCTGGATACGGTGTAACCTATGATTATATTGACCCCAGAGAATTAGTTAAAACAACATTGGAAACCAAAAAAATTCAAGGACTATTTCTTGCCGGTCAAATAAACGGAACTACAGGTTATGAGGAGGCTGCAGCGCAAGGAATTCTTGCTGGTGCTAATGCTGCTGCTAAAGTGTGTTTTAGACTTATTTTAAAATTATCTAAATACTGTAAATAAGACTATTGCATTCAATACATTTAGGTTTTAGGGAAGCCGACTCTAGCAATAGATCGTACAGAAGGTTATATAGGAGTTTTGGTTGACGATCTGACGAGTCATGGAGCACCGGAGCCATATAGAATGTTTACATCCAGAGCAGAATTTCGTTTGTCATTAAGACCCGACAATGCAGATCTACGTCTTACACAGAAAGGTGATTTTCCTTATTGAGATAAATATGTTTTACAATTTGTTGCCAGATTATGAATTATTGTAAAATACAGGCTACGATATCGGCTTGGTTTCGTCTGAGCGATATAGACACTTTCAGCGTATTCGTAAAGAAATTGAAAATAAGAAAGAGGCTTTGGAAGCGGTGGTGAAAAGCATGGCTATGTGGAAGGCAGTTTTTAGAGAAACTGGAATTCCATTTTCTGGTCAAACATACAAAACGTAAACTGAAACTTCATTAAAACTACACAAACCTAATGTTTATGTAATATAATGTTATTTGACTCCCTAGTATGTTTCAGATTTTATCTTACGATGAAATTAATATGCAACATTTAAAAAAGTACTTGTCTAAAGAGTTACCGATTGATTTTTTCGATAATCCTGAGGTTAATCATCGACTTAAAATTGAAGCTACATACCAATATTGCATACAGCAACAATCGGAAGAGGTGGAACAGCTTAGAAAAGAACAACGGTTAAAATTTCCAATAAATTTTAATTTTTCAGAGTAAGAACAATTGCTATTCAAAATAAATCAAAAGTTGTCTGGAAATTGATATAATGACTTTATGTATTTGAAATGACAGTCCAAGAATCAATCTATCTAATGAAGAGCAAGAGAAGCTGACGGAGGCTTCTCCCTATGATGTAGGATTTCTTCTTCTATTCAAACTTTTATGGTTTTATAAAATTGCCCAATAAAGGAATATGGACTGTTTGTAACTATTATTTCAGATTTCTTCTGCTAGTAAAATACCTGGAGTATCACCCTCTACTGTTGTAAAATTAATGCATTTTTTAAGAAAGAACTACGTTGGAGCGCAGCAATCTTCCCAGTAAAACTGTACGGCTATTGGCAGTTGTCGACATGCCTTGTCAACTTAATTTCTAGTCTCAAATGTTTTATATTTATTAATTGTCTGAAATAAATAAGAAAAAATTGAAGTAAAGTGGATGGACTATTGTGATAACGATAACTATATTCCTACTCATACAGTAGAATGATTATCATTAATTATCAATTCAATAAAATATTTGTTTCATTTATAAGCCAACGGTCAACAGTACAGACACACAGGCACGCATCCATTTGTAAGAGGAAACTCCTACCAGGTGTACAAAGTGAAATTAGAAAAAATTGATTAATAGAGCAATTATTAGGTTGGTTTGACGCATTCCGCTGTAAGTAAATCAGTGACAGTGCAGTGGGCCATCGAAATGTTTCCTAACCTGCAAGCAATACCGAGAACGTTTCACATAACACTAAATATAAATTAGTGGAACAATACATAAGATAATTTTTTGCCACCCACATCTGGCTACTATTGTAGTAATATGGTACATACTTTTCTACGTACATTTTGAAGTCTTCAAATGATGATTGACATCGTATTTGCTTTTAGTTTAGGACTTCGTTATTCTCTCGTTCACGTGACTGATAAGACCATAAACTTGTAGTATAATATTCCTACTCAATATATAATATTAATATTTAGTAAATACGTTTGCAATGTGTACTGGTATTACGTTACCTCAGACAAGTCACTATAACATAAACGTAGATTTTCCGGCATCCAAAGCAATTCAATCATACTGCATGCATACAAATCTAAACTATTCAATGTGACAAGTAGCTCAGTCGGGAATTTTTACTTTTTGAATTAGTAATTATAATCTATCGTAAGGACATTATGTAAGAGAAGATCACATGAGCTCTAACGTACCTTCTCAAGTCTTTTAATTACGTATACAGTTATAGATATTTTAACTCTTCTAAAATATAGAGAAAAGTTATTGTTAGTCTGTATAGTCAACTTGCTCATGTTGTGTACAAATAAGACCAACATGAAATAAAAGCGCAAACTTCATCTCATGGGAGTTCATAAGTACCTAAATATAAAGCCTTTTTAATCATTAGTTCACGAATATGCTGTCATGTTTACAAATACCTTAATTATTAAACTAGTTCTTCATCCCGTAGTCTTAAAAATTCATTTTCAATCGTTTCGATGAGCTCATTTGTCATTTCTTGAGTAGGGAATACAGAGGAATCAACTCCAGTTACGATCCGAAGAGCACTATCATAACTAAGGATACAAATACTGATACCTGAAAATTATAGTATGAGAATTGTCAGTTTAAGTTTGGCAATCTACTGTGGGATGTAGCAAATATATGGACTATCGAATCCAATAATTGATAATTACATTATAAACTTACCAATGTTACCCCGCAATGGACCCCCAGTGAACATTGAATCTACAAGTGGAAATCCTCCCACTCCGTGACTGCCCGCCGGAGGTCCGGGAAAATTAGACAGTATTACAGTAGGGAAGTAGTTTGTCATAGTAGTCCTTTTTATCAACCACGTGGGCAGCAAATTGAAAAATGTCAGAATTGCAAAATTTACTGCCGGCGTTATAGATTGTTTCATTGCTTCAACGTATTTATGCGTTTTTCGTAACCTATTCCTTCCATCCGGGGTTCCAACAGGCAATTCCATGAATCCATACGACCTATTATCATTATTATTATATTGCTATTATTGTTATCGTTATTATTATTATAATATAGTTGTTTAATTTTTGAAATCGTAACCCGATATCCGAAAGGCACGTATTTCAATGCTGAAAACTCACCAATGATTGCAAAATCCGGGTGGGTGTTTAGGCCAGGGAAGTGGAAGGATAGCATGCATCTTTCTTGGGACTTTAACATTGTGTTTGATCATCATGGTTCTTAATGCCCCTGAAATAACTCCAACTAAAACAGCAGTAAACCCAACTTTGTAACACCCTTTGATTTCCTTTATTAGGCTTATTGGGATACGACTACTCCAGGCTTTGTAAATCTTCCGACTCAATTTACTCTCAGGAAGATGCCAATCATTCACATCATATGCTGTTATCCCTTGTTTGAAAAACTGATATGGTAGTTGAAGAGCGGCGAATATTTTATGCATGCGCTTCTGACACGCGTCTCTTTCAATAAAAGCTGGTCGAGCAACTTTGTCGAAAGAGTCAGTAAACACACAGTTCATAAAGACTTGCATCATCGCAATCCCATCGGCAAATCCATGTTGAAACTACAATAGACATAATATGAAATATACAAACTCTATCTGAAACTATAGATATATGGAATGTGTACAGTATTAATATTAAAATTATGGTATGTATCAATAATTCATTCGTTTGGATTACAGATATGTGAACATCAATACAGCGAAAGAATTTTTATGTGTAAATTAAAAAGGATTCGAAATTTGTAATATACCCGAAAAACTACAGCAGTCTTGGGACGATCCGGAGAAGGTACTCCTCGAAGCATCAAATTTCTCACTAATGTTACTTCCCATGGACTCTTTTTCCTGGGAAAAGGCTTAGCCTCTAAGATCCCAATTATCCTCATGAATTCCTCTTCGGTAATAAGTTTATGATTACTCTCTTCCCACACTTGAATGTGACTCCGAACGTCGTAGTTCTCTTCCCATTTCCACCAAAAAAATCCCATCCAATTTTCAAAATATTGGTGTGCTTCTGGTCGAAGAAACAAGTTAGTTGTTGGATCCAGAGCGTTTGTAGAGTTTGCCACGAATTGAATACAGCTTTCTACATCTGCCCCATCAAATGCACCCATCCCAACAATTGTGCACAAAGGGCGCCCATGAACATCATCCACTGCTAAAACTGGATTTTTTCCATCCATAATTCGGACGAAATCCTTTCGAAAGCACTTCACGTACACAATTAAAATACATCTCCACAGATACAACGGAAGGAATATAAGTATAATTACCCCAGGCACAAGTACCACAATGAAAAACACTAAAGACAGAACGGACAGTAGGAGTTCAATAAATGACAATAAAACGTCATTTACTTTTACACCCATTGTCCCAGTTATATGAAAAATTACACAATTTATACAATAAAACTACAATTAGCTGAAAAAATGTAAATTACCGTCAAGTAACTTGAAAAGAAAGCATTCTTTATAATACATGTAGTTAAATATTCACATAAACTTTTTTGTGATCACAGGATGATGTTGATGTTAACTGCGTGACAAATTCAACGAAGGTGAGCTAAGTGGAGAATAACTAACATACAAACCATCGAAATCTAAACAAGAATACATGAACATGTGTAAAGGGGCTAGGGACTCAAAATTATAGCATAAAGATATTTAGTTTGCAAAAGTATGAGTAGCTCTGTTCTACTCATCACAAGTCTCCAGTCTCCCCATCTCTAATTGTTACTGAGTAAGTATCAGTAGTAGTGAGATTATTAAGAGTAATACTGGTGTACAATATAATAATGACTACAGCCTTATAGTAACAGTGCATATGCATTTTGAAATTGGTTTATTAGGCTGAATGAAAGGATATTTTATAATAGCTGATAGATGGTCGAGACTCGAGAGTAGTTTGACTGGGAATGGTCATTTAGATTGGAGTATGGACAGTGTATAATATAGAATTGCCTATAGGTAGAATAATATGCTGCAAGCTGCAAGCCCTGAAGATTAGCATACTGTATACAGTACATCACGCAAGACCTGAGAGAGACAGCAAGAAGATACGCAAGAACTGGTCAGTAATTGGTAAGTTGTCCTGCCCTACACGGTTACATAACCTAATGCAGAAAGAACCACGTTATGCAACTGAGTTATAATTAAAAACTCAAATACTCTGCCATAATTGCATGTCCACATTAATACTCCTATCGCTATATTACAAAATGTATAATAAACTCGGATCTGCAAACTTTACACACATTATATAACCTTTATAGACTCGTAAGAATTGGTTAGAATAAAGTGCTTATATTATGCATTATGGAAGTTTTATTTAATATCAAGTAGGAGTCTTATTGTTTATTAACAGCTTAGTGTTAAGTTATAATGCTTGAGATGGTACTACACATTATTTTTTCCGTTGCAGGCAAGTAAATTCAAAGAAGTTATTTACAGACACAGAGAAAGTAGCCGCAAAGAGTATAGAACGCAGACTCAACAGAGAATAAACAATCCCTTCATTGAAGAAAACAATAAGATGCAAGTCGTAGTTTATAATGCGTTGTGTCGCAGTTTACTGTATATGCGTCATGCGTACCTTTCGTATCATTATACAGTTGCTGCCACCCACTCACATTTAATGAACATTGACATAAGAAAATAAGTTGGGTTTTAAAACTTTTGTTGTTTTTATTTCAGTTTTTCAATAGTATTTAATACACATATATTTACCTAAAGCATAGAAGAAACTAGATACACCAGTACATCAAACTATGAATAAGCTATGTTCGTAATAATTCCTTTCCTGGCATTGTATATTACAGTACTCCCACCGCAACATCCTACAAAGACTCAAATTTTATATTGCCTTCAACCTTCAGTACATTCAATTTTTTGCAAGTTTACATAGGCCAAATATACCTAGCATTTCATACACACGGAACTATATATTATATCCTGTTTACTACAGATTAATGAGATAATGTAAAGTGGTAATTATGATAAAGAATAAAGGTGCGAACAAAAGTTTCAAGCCATTAAAACAATTCGCATGCAGGTCGGTTATAGGTGTAGGTGTAATCGTCGTGTAGTTTAATTTAAAATCTACGCAGGAGCACCACCTGGGAACAGAGAGGACAGAACAGCGTCTAAATCCCCGTTCTTGGCGATGACAAGACGAGCGAGCCAGTTGTCAACATTCGAAAATCCCATTGACAGAAGCTGATTCAAAGTCATTCTGCTACGAGCATCCATTTCCTCCGGTGCAAGAGACTTCGGTGCAGCAGCTGGTGTAGATTCAGTTCCTGGATGTTGTTGACGAGGAATTCCAATTGGCACGTTAGTAATAGGGATGTTACGCATAACGGATCCCAAAGCATTGGACACACCTTGCATCATTTGCTGGAACTGAGGATTTCCCACTTGGTTGAGAATGGGATATATTGGTACTCCAATATTTGTGGGTTCATTCGAAGGAACCCTGGGTGTAGAGTGGATACTCTTATCAGTTGGATCCGAACCTGCATTATTAGCCTCCGATGGAGCCCTAACTCCATTTCCAGCAGTACCAGTAGCATTTCCATTACCAGAAGTGCTACTGCTTGAATCCGTCGAGTTCAAAGAGCCAGGGTTAGAACTTGGAATATCGAAAGTCACATGATTCTGTTTAGCCGTAACGTTGCTCAACGGAGGAGGTGCAGTCACGTCAGCATTATTAGTATTAGTAGCAGTAGTAGTCCCATCCACTACCTGAGCATAACAAATTAACATTAGTAAACAACACAGCATATCAACATTAGTAAATATTAAGGGGACAACAAACCACTGAAGAAGTGCTTGAAGTGGGAAAAATAGGAGTGAAATCAAACAAATAGTCTGATTCGTTTTGTAGCATTGCATACCCGCAAACCCAATCAGGAAGTACTCAGCAAACACGATGTCAATTATTACAAGTTTGTGATATTAAATTTAAATAATGTTCTGAAAATTTTAACCATCTGCAGAAAAATACTTTTAAACCGCTACAACTAATTGTTTTGAACAACAATAATTCTGAGGTTGTTAACTACGGAATAACATATTATGTGGAAGTATTTGACATGCAAACCTGTAGCTCTTATCTGCTTAAACCTTATTACTTTCTTACATGTTTCTTTGATTACCAATAAAACATTACTTGTTAAAGATTTTATCAAACAATAGCTATCATTTTGATGACAAACATTGTCTTCGATTAGTTAAGGTACGCAAAACTACGAAAACTTTAAAGGAAGACTACAGTGCGAGCATAACAATCAATAAGTCATTATTAATCAAAACAATCATTTACTTTGTCTGCATCCACAACAGTCCAATCACCGTCTCCGTCTGTCTCTGAGCCACCGACAGTTGGAGAGGTACTAATAGGTGCACTTGGGGTGTTCTCTTCGCTAGCTTTTGCCGGAGCTGCATTTCCAACGTTCAAATTCAAATTCTGCAGTTGTTCAGACACTGCTTGTGCAGCACCTGCAGCAGCCGCAGCCGCAGCAGCGTGAGCTCTCATGTGTGCTTCAAACTCAAGATTATTGAAAGCAGGAGGAACTTCAATGTTTGGTCTGCCTTCATTTTGCTGCCCATGTCTTCCAAATGCTGCAGCAGCCGCGGCAGATGCAGCAGCTCTTACATGTCTGTCCAAGTCAGGATTGGTGCAAGGAGGAGGAACTTCGGTATTAGCCCTGGTTTCATTTTGCTCCCCTTGTCTTCCAGAGGGATTTGATGGTTGACCTCGATTTCCCCATTCATCATATAATTCAACCACATCAATGGGAACACCTACAATTTTGAAGCAAAAAGTTAGTGAATTTGGTAAACTGTCGACTGTAATTCTCAACTTTGTGTCCCGAAAGTACTACAGAAACAAAAACAACTTGTCGGACTTACAGTAAATATATATTGTAAAATAAGCCATAGAAGTATGATTAATCTGTAAAAGTTCACAGCAGATGCAATCATTAATATTAATCTTTATAATCTTACCCCAAGCATTTAAGAATTCTTGAATTTGTGCTGCTGCCGCAGTAAAATCAAAAGGTGGAATGTTTGGAGTCGGAGTCGCCTCTTCACCTGCGCCTGCTGCAGTGGCTTGTTGACCACAAGATTGTGCAGCATAAGCCTCAGCTGATTTTCGGTGGTGGTGAGCCGCCTTTTTCATGCATTTGGCCCACTTTTTCATTGAACCTACGGCAAATATTAACAATATTTCAATCAATGTTGAGGCTGAAAATTTATGATGAATAAATATTTCAGAAAACTTCGTCTTTAGTAATCACAAATTAGTTTGTAAACAAAGGAGATACATTTATTCGTGAGTTCAGTAAAATCGAAGTCAAATAAAATATACAATTTACCATGCTTCCCAAACTGATAAGGGCATCCTGCAGGAAACTTCGAATCCTCTTGACTTTCAGGACTTGAATCTCTGCGACCTTTGTCTCGTCCTTCATGCCTATGCTTATGACCATGGTGACCATGTCGTCCATGATATAAACCATGACCACCGTGGGTTCCAAAAATACCACATCTGGGACCCATTTGCTCTACTCCAGGAGTAGTTGATGCTTTTCCAACATTCAAATACTTTTGCATTTCACCAGTTTGCTCCGGAAAAGCAATTCTTAGCATGATATGCCCAGCATGGTGACCTAAGATACACAATAATTTTCATGATTCCTTGGATAAAGAAATTATGGTAGCTAAAAAATTAAAGACAATCTCAAATAGCTTCTAATAACTTTAATGACATTATCACGTATCCATTTTCGAAACCAAATTAAATTTGAATATCTATTAAAAACACAGGTAACGAAGGGTCAAAGTAGATTGCAGCTAATTGAGAATACTGTACGTAAATTATTGGTTAATAAATAAACACATACCTTTCCTCTCAGAATGAGAGCACAGATCAAAATCCGAACATTGGAGGCATTTATACCTGAAATAATTTAAACAATGAATTAAAAATAATTGACTAAATCCTAGCCAGCAAATGTTGAATGTGTATCATGAAATCATAAACACAATACCTGAAGCCACTGATCGAGATATCGCATATGTCACACACAACACCAGGATGATCGATTTGATGCATAAACATACTTCCGTCACCTCCAGCACTTCCTCCGTTTCCGTTCCCACTAGGGGTTTGTGATTGCTGTTCGGCACTTGAACGTTGTGAATCCATTTGATCCTTGTTTACTGTTCTGTTGTCTACCCAAATTCCGAAGTCCATAAATCTGCAAGATATATATGTACAGATTACACTTCGCTGCTATATTAATCTTTTGTTAACACTTAAAAATCTTGTTGCGTAGTCTGGAATTAAATATAAATGATTCACAACAATATAATTTAGCTCACGTTTCTACAGCAATCAGCACTGCAACTTTAAATCCGTTATAAATACTTCAGCAATTTCAAATCCAAAGACCAATGACGATGACAAAATCCGATTCAAGTGAATAAAGTAAAATGGTGATATTTGATTCTCCTGTTACTACGACAGACTGAAAACAAACCTTCTCATGAACTCCTGAATAAAGACTGACTGTGAATAACCTTCCCCTAGAGTATTTATATGAAAATAATGCAGAATCACGATTTTCTA
>JAAXYV010000338.1:0-13003 GCA_036851875.1 Novacerus sp. FZ-2019
AGACAAATAATATAGATATAAAACAGACGAGCGGCAAGACACGTACCCTTTCCATGAAAAACTCATTTCAAATTCATGGAAACTGACCTCCTGACTACTTTATAATTCAACCTAACCAAATTACTAATTCCGAAACTCAACCCCTCTTTAATCTTTCATTCGCCATTACTCAATTGAAAATACTCAAAGGAATTAAAACCGAGCAGGGATAGAATAACATTCAACGTAGGTAGTGTAGGCGTAAAGATTAGAGAGAACTGCGCTCAAAAGCGAAATTTTAATTTAACTTCGTCCTCAATCCTAGTATTATCCAACCATATAGTATAGCATATTATAGCATAGTATATTATAGTTTCCGTCTATACTATATATTAGAAATAAACGAGTTTGATCTTTACTCACCTCCGAATAGGCCCACTCGGGATTGATATCGACAATGGTATTTTTCTCACTGGTTCCCATCAATGCCCCAGCATGATTATGTTGGTCGAGATCATCGGAAAGGTCCGCCAAGATGTCAAAAGCATCCAGATTGACAAATACATCATCGGCGGACGGAGACATTGGCTCCAAGTCAACAGAAGCGTCAACCATGTTCATATTGGCGGAGAGTGTTTGTTGAATATCCTCATGAGACATATCCAACGTCTCTTGGTGGAAGAATTGTTGTTGCTGCTGTTGTTGCTGTTGCTGCTGCTGCTGTTGTTGTTGCTGCTGCTGTTGTTGTTGTTGTTGATGCTGTTCCGTGGAAGATTGACTATGGTGATGACTACTGCTATGACTCTGACTATTGTGGTTAGGCCCTCCACCATGATGGACGACATGTTGAGGTGGTTGTTGATGTTGTTGGTGTTGATGCTGCTGATGATGTGTATGCTGTTGTTGAATTGACTGCGATTGTGAAACTTTGGTAGCCAAAGCCGCAGCAAAATGTTGCTGCTGATGCTGTGAATGATGGATAAAAAGAGTTTGGTTTGAATTGGAGATTGTGGCCGTGGCTGTACCGTTTGAAGTCTCACTGCTATTAACGTTGACATTTACATTTGCATTTTGAATGTCCATCAAGGAAGCCGCTAGAGTTGAGGTCACCGTTGTGCTGTTGCTGGCCAAAGTAGAAAAAAGAGAGAAAACACCCAGAAATTTAGAAAGATATGAGAGCATCAATCCTCAAGCGCTGAGAATACCATTAACGGTTTACTTCGATTTAACTGTCGCTTTTACATGAAAGACAATGCATTGTTATAGCTAAGTGCAATTTGGAGTGGCAATGTGTAACACAAAGACGCTACTTTTGGCCAACGATGCAGTTTTACTCGATCACAAAACAGTCTTTCCGTCATTCAGGACAGCTTCACTAAAGTTTCTGCAAACTTGTAGCAAAAAATCAATGGGCCTTTTCTGCTTATCCAAGCAATAAAATGCTGTTATAACTACTGCGTCTGCAAAATATCAACCGTATAGAGGAGAGAAGGGTTCGTTGTGAAACTAAATAAAACTACTTATAACTCTTTGAGAGGAACTCAAACATGAACATGACGTGATTCGGACAACCATAAACAAGAAAAGCTCAGTTAGTGCTTACTTGATATTTTGAACGGTGGTAAGTGCCGATGTATGATGTTGGTGTTGTGTTTGGGCTGAGGCGGTGACTGTTGTTGATTGTGAGGCAGCTGCTGCTGCTGCTGCGGCAGCCGCAGCCGCTGCAGCCGGCTTTCCATTCAGAATGATGAGTCCTCCGGCCGTTTGAAATTGTGACAAATTAAGAACAAAAGGTCGATCCGGTCCTGTTCCCCCGGTTCCTGAATTTAGATTCATCGTGGCCAGCCTGGTATTTTGCTGATGCTGTTGATTTTCTGTGGAACCAACACCAGTCCCAGATGCTCCTGTCGTCACCACGGTTCCTACTCCTCCTCCTCCATTAGTTGCCGAGGCTGAAACCGAGACCGACGTCGACATCGACGACGTGTTCGTCGGAATGTTGGGAATCTGAACCAAAGATGAGGTCGACGACGACGAGGAAAGTCTTGCTGCTGCTGCTGTCGATGTCGTGCCACTCAAATTTCCATTTACATTCACAAGACCAGCGTTGTTCGGATTTGCAGTAGAATTGTTGGCAGAGACGGAGACAGAGACTGGGACCAAGGAATCTGAAGAAGTCGGCACACTTTGTCGAGCCAGTCTCTGCTTCTCCATCAATTGCAAGACAATCGCTTCCACCGTTTCCGCCGTCTGCATTTTTCACGAGAAAAGCTCATAAAATACTCTGCCAGTACATTTTGCCTTTTTTTCGCACACACGGACACCATCAACCACCATCCATGCCATTGCCATTGCCAGACTGCCACTGCCAAGCCTACGAATTGTCTATAGATTCTCTTTCCACTTACTACTTCTACACATTAGATAGGTAGATATATGTGCCACACGGACCAATAAGTGTATGTAGTGTATATGTATGTGTGTAGAGTGAAAGAGAGAGAGAGAGAGAGGAAGAAAAAAAACCGATGGGAGAAACAAGACAGACTTTTTTATACTCCCTACGTATACGTAAAATAAAATTCTTTTAGCTCGCGGAGAAAATTCTACGTACATAGTTTTCGAATCCTCATCCTGTAAGCTATTTTCTGTTTCTACATTTTCTTTCTTTCGCTTTTCTATTTCTTCGCCTCTCTTCATTTCCTTATTCCTTCCCCATCGGAAATCCGTGCGGTATCGCATCCTAATTTCCTCAACCTGACAATTCTCCTGCTTCAAAGATTACTGTCAGCCTCAAAATATTTTATCAATCTTATACCACAGCAACTTTTTTTTTTCTTCTTTCCCCTATACAATCAATCCTCTTGTCGGAAACCTACTTGAGCATATATATATTCACATTTGCATAAACAAACAATTCGAGTACGACCGTGTAATACACGGATGAATGAATGAAAGTACTCAAAGTATACCGGTCACGAACGCATTAAATTCCCTGAGTAAACCATGCAGACAGATAGTTTTTGGAGAGTATTTCAGTATTTATTTATACTTTCAAAAACTCATACCATACGATTACTGTAGACTTTACAGGCAAGTCCGAACCCTTCAAAATGCAAACCAACAAACCCAAGTTTAGAGAGTCAACATTTTCTTGGCCAAAGAATAAATTGACTAGGTACGTACCTACAACGAAGAAAACAAGTGCTTGGATACACTCTACTTTGAAATCTTCAATTGGAACAATAATATTTTGACTCTGTCTATTCTCCCTTTTTCTGTCATCCTATCTCCTCTATCTCTCTCTCTCTCTCTCTTTCCTTAAACCATTCCAGCTGGCTCACATTTATATTATAGAACACTCTACCACAATATACATATTTCTCCATATTTGAGTGCCCAGAGCTACTCATCTCTGAGCACGTTCACATCTTTCCATGGCTCCATTCCATTCCATCATCATTCTTCTTCCTTCCTTTTCTCTCCATCTGAACAACACTCAATCCACATTCAGCATCCAAATCTGAATCCTGACTCAACTCAACTCAACTCAACTACACTCACTCACGAGCTTTCGACTCCAATATACACTTACCACCAACATGCTTGCCTACTTACTTTTCCTTCAGTTCCTTTCTTTCCACTCAACCACAAACCAACCCGTCTAAAAACCTTGCAACAAGGAACAGGGTATACAACACAACGTAACACCCAAAGGGAAACGAAATTCCGAGTTCACCAAACACAAAGATACAAACTGACTGCTGGATATATGTACTTACGTACATACATATTATTACCTACCTAGATATAGTAAACCAACTTGGCGCTGCCATGCACAACTACTGTACAACTATTGGCTCACTACAACTACTATAATATACAGCTTCACTACTACAAAGTATATATACAATTGGTAGTTTTTCTTCGTCGAGACTTACCTACATCACAAAACACACGAGTCTACTACAAACCAATACTATATGTATGTATGTATACTCCCTAGATACACAGACAACAGAACAAACCCACAACCCAGCATATATTTATGCCCATGAATGCCACCAAAGTAAGAGTAACTACTCATTACTACATACCACCACTACACAACTCCATAAGTATACACTAAATATATCTACACCACGGCCAAATCCAACTTTCCATTTTGCTTTCTCTTTCACAAATATACACTCCTCGTTCGATGCACTCTATCAGAAATCAAGTAAGGGCGCATAAATTTTCTATCCTTCTCAGGCCTAAATTTACTACCGTATGGTCATCATCAGGGTCATAAGTAATTAGTTCAGCCCTACTACTCCTCTTCTCTTCACTCTTTCTAATTTCATCTGTCTCACTGACTCTGGTTGGTTAGTTAGTTCTCTGCTCCACTTGCTTGCTCCCCATGATATCGGGCTCATTGCCTTTAGACAAATGGAATTGAACAAACTTTTAGTTTCATGGCGTATCAAATGTACATTATTACTACCTTTATATAGATATGTATACATTACTTAGATATATATATATATATGCAGGTATATATACTTAGGAATGAACATGAAAGGCAAATCCATAATTCGGATTCATATAAATTCAAAGGAAGTAGAGTCTGGAGAAGAGTTTGGCTATTTAAGGGCTTTCATTTGAGAGAATCCGTTGCCTGTTACCCGTTCCGTTGTTTAGCAACTTGTACTCAACCTCAGTAGTATTCTATTCTCCTCGACTCCATTTAAACTCATTCCATTCTATAGTATGCTCATCATTGGTTCTATCTGTAGTGGAGGGCATAGTGCAGGCAGCAGTAGTAGTAGTGAGTGGTGAAAAAGAAGGAAGGGTGGAACTGCCACAGGAAATTGGTCCATTATGTTCTCCTCACCGAGAGAGAACAGTACTAGAGTGAAGCTAATATATATGTGTATGTATCTCTCTATAATATGCATGCATACGCATATCGTTCTTGTGTATTCCCCACAACACAGTGAAGTCACAGTCACTGCATGCCTATTTACAAAATGCACATATTATATGACGCTATGCGAGGTTCATGTATATTATGTACCTCTCCGTATTTGGATTTTAGAGAAGAGAAGAGAGTGAAACAGAGAAACGAAGCGGGGAGAAAGTGAGAGACACCCAACTCTTGCAATGGAGTTCAGTCAGTTGTGAGTCGTGTCGTATTATTTGCAATAAAGCTTCCTATTTAGCCTCCAGATAATTTATGCTGTGCCGAGAGTAGGAGACTGACTAGACATGCACTAGGTACCTAAAAGTCTAACAACGTAACCTACAATGAGAGGAGAGTGGGTCGAGTCCTGAAGAGATTCTACTACTACTACCAGTACACATACTGCACATACACTGAGACTGAGAGAGACAGAGTCGAGAATAAACGACTACTGACACAACACACTAACAGAGAAGAGGAGACCATCCCATTTCATCCCATCCAACTGAATTGTTGCTACGTAAATACACATTATACTCGTATGTAGAAGCAAGGTACTCTCAAATATAACTTTACGCGAATTGAATTTATTCCTTGAGTATGTATACGTATGAGTATACATACATGCATGTATGTACATGCTATACTTGTGTATGTATATGCGGAGAGAGAAAATAAAATCAACAAATTATCCTTGCAAGCCTAGCATGTCGCAAAAAGGGAAGTGGCGTACATCCGGCCTATTAGGACTCGGCCCATAAATTGTCGACGACGATAGATGGGTAGTAAAGTAAAACTGGGAATTGAATTATTATGTGTATTACATGCGATGCTGCTCCTTTTCTTACTCCCTCTCACATCCATACTCCTACTCCTTGGCGTATATGAGATATATACAAATCTGTATAGAATGTCTGAGATGGAAGCAGTTGCTTGGCTTGGCTTTGGCAAGCCAAGATACAAACTTGGATGATTTTGGAAAAGATCAAAGTCGTAAAACCCAAAGACATGAATATGAATATGAGCCAGTTGAAAAGTCTGAGAGAGGAGCAAAAACTAGTCTCATTTTCATAGTAAAGTCCTCGACATTAAAAATAATTATCACTGCCTCCAAAGAAATTGGAAACTCGTTTCAAATGCGAGAAGTATGTATAAAGCTTCTAACACAAATCCATAGTCAGAACACATGGACTTTGGGATATCGTAATTCTGAATTTTCTTTCTCCCTTTTAATACAGAGCTGTTCATTAGTCGAAAAGTATGAATGTTTCATCCCCGTTGTGTACACAGCATAGCAAGTAGTCTTGTTCGAATGAGTGAGTGACTCAGCCTAATTTACTGTTCCAATTTAGCTTCGGAAGTGCTGTACCAGTACAAGTTTTGTTTCTTCTTTTCCTATTCCTCTCTCTTTCTCTGTCTGACTTTCTTTATTTCATTCCTGTGTGCTGTGCTATGCTTAAAAAAAATTGTACAGGGGGAAAGGCAGGAAAAGAAAGGAAAGAAGAAAACGAAACTTAAGACGTAAGAGAAATATGCGCCACAAAACTATTTCATTTCGTTTCATTGTCTAGACAAAGACAAATTAAAAGTCAGGTCAGGTAGGCCAATATTTTCTATTCGTAGGCGTGGACGGGAATGGCTTCTGGCAGCGGCAACAGTGGCAAGAGTCTCTGATTAAATGCTAAATCTAAATCTAAACTGAAACTCCCCGGAGGGTAAAACAACTTTTGTTGGTTATGTTATGTTTCCCTGTCCCTCCAAGGTACATGGCAAAACATGCTACAACACAACACACATACATTAACTACATCAGGCCACCACACGGACGGGTAGTTTCTGTGCAAGGAGAAAGTTGAAATAGAAAGTATGTTTACTACTGGGATGAAAGCAAAGGGAAAGTAAAGTGCAGGTGACTACTCCAGAAAGGTACACATACAATAACACATTTAGACTACATACATAGAAGAAGAGCAGAGTTGTAGACTTGACTTACCGATAGCTCCAGCTCGTTATTGAGATCAGGCTCTTCTTCACTAAAAACTGGATCAAACGCAAAACGGGTATATATTTTATTAGTCTCATAAATTCTCACACAGGTCGGGTAGAAAATAAAGTCAGTCTTTCTGAGTTTCGCTTCGAAAACGGCTCACATTGGATTACATTGCATTGCTTTTCTCTATAGTTCCGTTGGACGGTCGTAGTAGTAGTAGTAGTAAGAGCAACGCAACTGAGGAGTTGGAGGAGAGGAAAGACCCACACAGCGAGAGAATCGGAACGAGAACGACATATAACAATAAAGAAGTGGATAGAAAGTTGGGCGACTCATTCGCTCTTGTTCTTTTCCTTCGTTTCGCTATTCTTTGCTTCCCTCTCCTCGTTTCATTTCTTGGTACGATTCCCAAAACGAGAGGAGGATCACTATATCTGTCCACGTCCTTTACTTTTACTTCTATATTTCTTTATATATATGCATCTACATCGTCCAGGCTATATAGTTGATACTCCTGCTCAAGAATGAAAGAAAGGAGAGAGAGAGAGGACGAGGACGACGAGGTCGTTGTTGGAATTTGGATTCTGTCGATTTCCGTCTTTCTTTGTCTGCTCTGGAAACCGACGGATCCACTCGACAAAGTAAGATGAATAGTGGGAAGGAACATTTATCCCGACGGGATGAATGGATCAAGATTTTTTAAACGAGAGTACACTACATCACAACCTCTCTATTACAGACTCTTACTTACACACTCTCGTTCCCCTCTCTCTTTGCTACATCGATAAATGTCCTTCAACTCCTCCAACCTATTCAACACAATTCTCTTTTATTTCTTAACTAAGTGGCTAGAAATTGTTATATACTTTTTCTTGAAACTCTTTTCATTTGCTCAACTATCCAATGGAAATGAAATATACAATTGCTTGGTTTTTTTCTTCTTAAAAATTACTTCCTCCAAAGCAGTTGTTACATTGAGGAAAACAAAGCAAAATCCTTCAATACACTATTATGTCTCCATTATTACTTCGACCCTGTTTACTTACAAGATTTTGTTGTCCCCCGAGAATGCCCGATCAAAACCTCTTTTATTCTGAGACAAAAAGCTAGAAAAATTCTTTGAGTTATTTACTCTATGATTTATCTATAATATATAGAGTGTCCCTGTCATACTTTCTCTGTACACCAGAGTGTATGTACATAGGTACATATATATCTGTGGACCCAAATAGAGAGGTTGCTCAGTAGACGCTCACGGTAGTATTACTTCCCTGTCAAATCTCAAACCTACAAAGAAAATCCCCAAGACAGAGAAATTGACTTACACATAGGCTTCAATTGTGAGATCAATTCATCCTTGGTCCATTCTTTCTTGTCACCCCACATGGACACGTTCGATGTGATGATCAATTTATTATCGTCCGGGTACGGTACGTTCAAATAATGGACTAGAACAATGTCTGGATTCTGCAAAACCCATTCCCAAAAGCCAATCCGTCTCATTAGTTACTTTACCTATACATTACGTTACATTACCCTCATACATATAAACCAATCTCCAACCATTTTCTTCTCTTTCTCTCTTCCAACAATCCTAAACCATCACCCATTTCACTCCACTCCACTCCTACCCAACGCCAACTACGGCTCAGATCAACTAGGATCAAGGCAGTAAAACAAACTCTTACTACACTCAGATTTGTACCATGCCATTCCTTACCATTCTTAACCATATCATACCTATACACATCCATTCCTCCTTCAGTATATGAATGTACTCTCTTAAACTAAACCCAAAGTCAAAGTCAAAGCTAAAATAATGTACTGTGTAGTCTTCCTCTCCTCTCTCTGAAGTAGGAATATATATATATACGTACATACATACATGCACATATATATGTATGTATATATATATATATGCGCACAAATATATATATATATAGAGAAGTTGGTATGATGGAACAAATATATATATATGTATATATATATATAGAAGTTGGTATGATGGAGCCATTCCATTCACTCATGGCCCATTTACCACAAACAACGTGTGGCTCTTTCTAAAGATTCGCATAACTCAGACCTCCCTTTATGAACCTGCCAAAATACTCCGCGCCTATACTATACTTTACTACTCCTCCACACATAGAAATACACACATATATATAAATTCCCTTTACTTCTGCTTTCTCTTCTACAACACATAAGAATATCCTAGCAATCTCGCTCTCACTCTGTTTCTGCGCTCTCGGCAAGTATAGAAAACGAGAGAGAGAGAGAGAGAATTTACAGTTGGACTTGGACACAGAGACGTAACTTAGGGTAGCTGAAGCTATACTGCATTATATACATTCCGAAAATCCCGTGGATACGAAGCTAATTTATGACCTAAATCAATATTATGAAACCAAACTGAACGAAACGGGACTTTTCCCAGCCTCCAAATTAGTAATCCATTGTGGTCTCACAAACTAAACCAAACTTAACTTAACTCAGTATATAACCTAAGTTAGGTAGAACGACGACGACGACGATGAACGAGGGAGTGAGCACTGTGACAGAATTTTAATTAATTTCGACACTGCCGTACCATTCCCACATACCTCACACTAAACTCAATTCAACTCAGCTAACAGTTCCACTCACTACAATTTCGCTTACCTATAATATTTGCTAACCAGGACAGTCAGTCACTCAGATTTAAATTTCTGTAATTTTTCACGGTAAAACCAACTTTCTTGTCAATTGGGACTGTGACCGCAGTGACAATTCTTTAATAGGGAGGGCTCCACAGTAAAATCGATTCTAGAAAAATTTACCCACATTCTATGTGCTATGATAAACTCTGTTATCTATTGCTAGGACTCCACGATCAATTCGCTGCAAGGTTTCTAACTCAGAGGAGACATACACGTATAATATGATCAGATTAATGGGTTTTATGTGATCAAATTGATTGCCGTTAAGGAATTCAATTCAATTCACAACCAACATACAAAATACAGTTAGCCAATCACCCCAATAACCAAAAGTTGAACTTAAATTGAATGAAGTAAAAGGGCGACACAGCTGTAGTATCCCAATCTATAATCTATATCAAATACATTGCTTTCAGCCATCACAGTCATTTTGTTCCCTGAATTTTCCTCGCTTTCTTTCCACTCTCATTTATACCCATCCAAATCGAATCTTGTCTTTTTGTCTATCCAGTGTACACGATACAGAAAGAGAGAGAGTTCCATATTAAACTCACAGAGCCTTCCTCTAAACTCCGCTGCACATTTGACATTATTTCCTCCTATTAAATGCTACATCACAGATATCTAGTACAGAAATCCCAATCCAATTACGATAAGACCCGTCTTGCATTATTATTTCATCCTTACATAATTGGATAGGCCTCACTCATTGTATTTCATTTTAATCCTCCCCCGTCTTCCCAGTCCTCCAAACAGTATAAATGCATGTATGGCTGTATGTATATGTACATAAGTCCTATGTATTCAAGCAATGCCAGTATCTACATGTATGGCTTGTCTTACATACTCCCTCCTCTATGTCTTTCGTCTTGTCTTGTCTTGTTTTTTTTTGTGCTCGTGCTCAGCTTTTGCTTTTAGCTATATAGAGCAGCAAGACCATCATCTCCTCTTGTCTCTCTGCTCAAGTATTATTTTTATTTGAGAAAAAGACTCAACCGCTCACGCCTAAATATGGCCAATTGTGTAAAAATGTGGGGTACTTGTTACAGTTACTGCTCTTGCTACACATAGTTATTCAAGCGACTAGTCCCCTGCTCAACTCAATTCAACTGTATTCTGCATCTATTAAATGCCATTTTCGCTCTCCCTACCGCACGGACGTGATTTTCTCAACATTTTCGAATGCTATTTCGTGCAAGTAATTGCACATTTAAAACCATTGTTGTTTCCTAATGACATGACATCAGCAAGTTGACGTGCCGTCCTACGGGAAGTACTTACAGACCATACATACATTCATACTCACACAAAACCACTTTTTCCAATTGTAATTTCTGTTTTATTTGATCTCATTTTCCTTCGTGCTCTGGTTCTTTCTCCTTACTCCTCAAACATCAAATAAACTTAGTCACAGTGTACATGGAAAATAAAGTAAGTGAATCCCTTGGAATCGTTAACTTGGATGCCAATCTCATGTTAAATATATTACTCTTGACTTTTCCTTATGCTTTGCTCCCCTCTATTCTGCAGCCAATAAACGTAGAAAACCAAAAGGAATCGTCGGCAATATGACTTACTTAAATATCATTACACACATACACATACGTACAAGCATACATTCCAACTAAGAAAGTAAGAGTATGCAGGACTATGACTCTGAATATAACTGGAACTAAAGTGACTTCGCGAGGCTACATTTACAGTTTCCCCTCAGAGAAGAAGACATAAAGTCAAATGAAAATGTTCTTTTTCCTTTGCAGTCTGCAAGTAAATGACGTACTTATGCAAGTTTAACATCAGAAATTATAAAACTTTCACAGATCTGAATCTTTTCTAGACGGGTCATTAGTTTGAATCAGAACTAAGACAAGTAAGAAGTATACGACGCTTCAAATACACATTACAAATGATCTCTTCTCTCCTTGCATGATGATTACCTACATAAATGATATGTACGAGATATAAAACTACTAATTGTTTTTTAGGTATCCTTTCGAATTTCCGTTAGGTCTCTGCCAGAATATTTTGTCACTGGTGGAAGACAAGTTTTCATAGTAACATCAGTTATAAGTGGGTAGACGCATTAATTAAATATTTATAAATAATTTTAACTTTAACCCATAATTAAGTTTTGGAGAGGACTCTGTCGTATCTATAGGAAAACGAGGAGCGTCATTATCACTATGGAATGCCCAGAAAACTTTTGCCTCCACTCTGTGGAATTCAGTTATAGATTAGGATAAATTGTACGATTGGGAGCCCTATGAAAATAGCATTCACCTTGAAATAAGATTTGTAGATTGTAGAAATCAGGATAAATTGCACTTGAGGGATTAGTATTACAATGGAGACAAATTGTAGATTTTCATCTGACAAGTCAAAAGGAAGGAGATATAGTGGAGTAGAACTATATAATCAGGTAAAGAGACTCATATAAATATTCCGTCGATGAATGAACAAAGAACTTTCCCCAAAGTGCAAATAATGTCTTGTCATCTCCCATGCATAACGAAACTTAGCTTCGGATATTATTATAGAACTACTCGGGACGGGCTTAGAATGTGACACGCTCACTTTCACATTCAAAGTGCCAATGCCAGGCAACTAAACTATGTTGAAAGTTGTGTGTGCGTCGTCGTCGTCGTCCTAGTTGTGCCATGCCTGTCTCCTGTGTCTATACATACAAGGAGGGATAAAAAAAACCACAAGGAAAATAAATGATTGTCATAATATATGTAGCAGAAGCGCCGTTTTCATCTTCAAGATTAAACGAGCCATGCCATAACTTATCAATCTGTATTCAAAATTCTCTATTCATCTCCTTGGCACTTGCATGGAACTTAATGCAGTGAAAAGCAACCGTTTTCAGCTGAGCTGAACTGTGGTGAAGGAACAACGACCGGCTGAAAGGTCAAAAATAATACGACATATACTCTTCCTATACTATTAACAATATAGAATTATATAAGGCATTCAGAAACCCTCACCCAACGCAACGAACAAAGGTAAAAGAAAGCAGAGCCAATACACAGTACAGAAAAGTGCAAGAAATCTGGCAGTCAGTAAGTATGTAAGTAAGTAGAGTCGACCGACCGAGCCAACGACGCACGGCAAGAAAGGGAAGGAAAAGACTCAAGTACATACTACATAATAGAAATATACTATGGTGATGATATATATGGTAGTGGTGTAGGGAGGGAAAGGAGAAAGTACGTGTAAAGATAATTTGAAAATGGGATTTTCCTGTACTGCATTGTATTGTACGCCTTTCAAGTACTCACAGTACCTGACTGACATAACGTCATTGACTGCCTGAACATGAGCTGAATTGAGTTGAGTGAGTGAATAAAATTCAGTCAGTAGTGCAGTCGGAGTCTGCAGCCTATAATATCC
>JAAXYV010000339.1:0-12974 GCA_036851875.1 Novacerus sp. FZ-2019
TCTCTCTCTCTCTCTCTCTCTCTCTATATATATATATATAGGTTTATATACCTACACATATAGCCAGGCAGAAGTGAGAAGTATAAACTCTATAGTCAACTTTACATAGGTATACACATACACTTCTAACCCAACCATATGTATATATTATGTTGTCACCGTACCAGCCGAGTTGCCTACGGAGTCTACTCCACTGCTACTACTACCTCTACAACAGCAACTGCCTTTTGGTGTTCGGTGCCTTGGTGAGCTTTCTATAGTGCACTGTAGTGTGGGTACGTAACGTAGTAGTGACATACTGCATCTGTATGGAAATACTAGAGTAAAGAGACTAGTACAGTAGAGCACCAAACCAACCAGAGCAGGGCATGAATCGAAACGAAAACCGAATACCTAACTCAAACACAGTCTAACAAAACCAAAGCGGAGCTAAGACCAGGGTATATAGGTACAGTAAGCTAAACCAAGCTGAGCACCACAAGAAAAGAGAAAGTTGTCCGTGCAGATTTTCACTTGAATGGCTCGTGGACAGTGAGAAATGTTGCAATTTCGTTTCCAGTGTGCCACTGTATAGGGAGGCATTGAGAGGAACCCTTTACTGTCATATTGTAGTGAGGGCGTAGACGTTGGCATGTAGGTATGTATGTATATATGTACCTATATTATGTATGTATGTAGAGAACTACGGTAGAGTTGTGTAGTGATAACGTGTTCTCAGCTTTGGGATTCATCTCTCACACATCACATTTCCATTGTAAATTCCACCTGCTTTTTGCATCCATCTTGCCTGCTTGCCTCATATGCTCATCTCATCTCATCTCATGTCATTCTATTCATTCCAACTCTCTTCGCTCCTCATAGCCATGCATACTATGTATGGACACACAATGAACACGTACAAATATTAGAACTCTACTGTGCTGAACTCAATTTGACTGAACTGAGCTGCTGAACTTGAGGTGGTCGTGTGCATTGTATATTTGTTGGATGAGTGGTTGTGTTGAGTTGGAATGGACCTCTGACTGAGTGAGTGTTTATAGCGTATAGGTAAAAAAAAAGTGGAGGTCTTATCTCACTCATAACTACCTGCAAGCCATTCAACCAACCATAAATACCTGAACATGGTATATAGACTTAGTTCAACCTATTTGTTTTCTGTTATTCGCATGCATATTACCTCAACTTTTGTCCTCTAAGGTCACCAGAAAAAGAACGGGTGGGCTAAACTTGGCTTTATTGTGGATGTTTGTAGAATATAGGTAATAAATAGTGACAGAGGTTGAAGTTGCCATGCTGATGTTGATGCCTATCGTCCAACGCCCACTATACAGCCTGGGCATTGGAATGTAAGTATGTGCCATTCTTGGCTTGCGGATGGGTGAACTGGGCTGCCATGTGGGACATGATGAATGTCCCACGGACCCTAGGAAGAATTCTGCGATGGGATTTTGCAGACCATTTGGTTGGAGCACCTTCCTTAGACTAATGTTTCGTAATAAAAGGCTCCTAGTAGAGTATCAGTTCATGGCTCATTCCATCTTAATGACCCTATTCCTGTTCTTTACAGTGTAAGTTGTTGCTTCTTCCTCATGAGTCGCCATCCATCAACCCGCCCGTCTTCCGCCTTACAAACATCTTATCAACCTATTTATTCCAATCATCCCTTCATACACTACCATCATAACTCATCCCCAACCAACAACCAAACAAAGTAAAAACCCAAGCCCAACTGCTTTCTCTTCTTCCTGCTCTTAGTTTCTGTGCACATCATGTTCTCCATTTCTCTCCTCACTGCATTGTCTCTTTTAGGCTTTGTTTTGCTTCCCTTTACATTTGCTACTTGCCTTCCTTCATATTGGCTGACAGAGAGAAGAATGCCATGATGTCAGTTGCAAAAGACACATACCACAAAATATCACTTCCATAGTTAGTGGCAGTATTACTCTAGTAGACTCCGAAGGAAAATCCACCACATCCGCTATGCACTATGCCACTGCTCTATTTACGATTTGCTCAGTACTGTAATAATGCGTACAGTCTTAGTATTTAAGGACGTAGATTTAACTTGCGGCGGCTGTTGCTTTCTCTCCCTCCACCGTATATCTGGATATAGTCTCTGCACTAAGTTCTATGCGACTCAAAAAGGATTTAGGACCGACGCCATGGAGCTTAATAGTATTCTTCTCCATCTTTGCACTTAAGTAAAGACTGATATGACTGTGTAGCATTTTAGCCGGGAGACTGGAGTCAGTAGTATGTACTTAGAGTCACATATGTACATACATACATACATATGTACATGCACACACACCCATACATATATGAATGTATACATACAAAGATACATACATGCATACATACATACAAAGATACACACATGCATACATACAATGATACATACATGCATACATACATAAGTACATAGAAAGTAGGTGGAATGTAGAATGTAGCAGCCTTGTGTGGTTAGACGAAATAGGAATAAAGTTGGAAGCGAGAAGAGAAACTACGTTGCTTAGTGCATGCATTTGAAGAAAAGTCAAGAGAGTGGTGCAGTCGACAAAGCGACTCATATTATGAGATAGCTGTGAATGCTGGGAGTACTTAGAGCCATTCTACCTCCTTACTTGTGGTTTTCAACTCAAGTGATTTGAGTTTAAGTTGGTTGTATGTATTTAATAGTAGTTGGTTGATGCACATTTGCCAGTCGTAGTCGTCCTTTTCGGAGGCGAATACAGTGTTGGCTGCTTACGTAAGTCGACGTCGTATGAAATAGAGTTGGGCGTCTAATGCTCCCATTTCACGGAGACATGTTCTTATTTATGTAGATGAGATGTTGAGTCATTTGGTTTGATTGGCTTACAGAAAGTGATATTCAACTTGGTGAATCTGTGCAAGATCAAAACGTTGTTCCGGGATGGAATGACTCCACTTGTGAAAACATCAAGTCGTCCAAAATGGTAATAAATACTGACAGATACGTGGAATGGTCTTTTCCATGTGTTTCCTCAATTTTATCATGTTTCGTTGGAGCTGCTTGTCTCTCGTCTGTATGGATAGTGTGTTTCACCAGATAGGAAAACTAAAATCCTAAAATATAGGAAGCCGGCCGATCCGTGGGACAGTCACCCGCACTAAAGGACACTCGTAAATCACCCGCAGCCCACTACCAACCAAACTCACATCAGCTCCAAGTGAAAGTAGCCCAAGAAACCTCTACTTCATGCTCCATTATAGCTTCCCATATTTCTCATTGATCCCTCATCTCATCGGCACAACTCCACCTTTCTAAACTCTCTCCTGAACGGTTATACTCATTCTTTACTCGGATTTCCCTCTTCAACACACTCATTCCTGTTTGCCCTCCTCACTTCTATTCATCTCTGTGTAATCAGACTGTCCAGATTCCCGGTTCTCAGCACAGTCCTTTTGACTGTGATATGAAAGTGATGGCCGAACGAGTAATCAATCGACAACTTTTTTCAAGAGATTTCGTGCCATGTCATTACATGTCCTGAACTTGGTCAAACAAAAAGAAACTAACAGAAAGTACAAAATAAATAGAAAAGAAGACGAAGTAGAAGAGTAAAGGCGCTGTGAACCTGTGTTTTTTATGCATGTATGTGTATTGTGTAGTCAAGCAAGACCGTATGCATGTGATAGAGAACGAAGAAGTTGAGTGAATGAGAATTTTGCGTGCTCCCGACGTTTTTGCCACGATGGTGTGCATTAGGTGAAAGACTAGAGTTTAGTCGAACATTCTATAAACACACATGTATATACAATTGTGACGGTGAATTGCCTACGCTGTTAAAATGCTCTAACGCTAGCATCCCATGCTTTACACTGTACACCGATGACGCTATACTCAATACACTAGCCTTTTGTGGTGGCATGCTACTTCGTCCTCTCTTTGGCCATTTCCATCAAAAGAACAGAAAGGAACAATTCCTCTGTGGATGCATAAATATCTGTAGGATGGAAATTGGTACGGGATCTGGAGTTTCGCGTCTCTCTCTCTCCTCACTCTCTGCTCTCTTTCTCTCCTTTTCTCTCTTCTCACTTTATAGTTGCTTGCTGTCTGTGGCAGGGGAGAAAAGAGAGACAGAGGAAATATGTAGAACTAGAACCTTTCTACTTTCCTCCTAACCAGCAGAGCAGCTTTTCATTTTCAATCCTTTGCTCGACTCGAACTCAAAGGGCTCGTCTGTCGGGAAATTTGATCAGGTTGAGAGAAGCAAAAGTGAAAGGAGAGAAAGCTATGTAAATGGCAACGAGCTTTCATGACACGCCAAGGGAAGTACAGAGAAAAGCAAGAGAGAGTGAGAGAGAGATATAGACAGAGAGTAAAGCCAGAGAACTGCCAGAAAACACGCTACCACCCAAGAAATTCTACATTTAAAAGGATTTTAGGTTTTTTCACTGTCAAGAGGAACAGCAAACCCTGTTGACTTAAACAGTTCAATGCAGTTGAGTGCAGAAGTAGGTACATAAATGTAAGTATAAATACACTCATCGATAGCTACATTCTTTCCTAGTATGCATACATCCTTACTTACCTATTTGGGATGGACTTTGGAGAGTTTGTTGTGTTGATGCTGATATTATGGCAGCGTTCGATTGGTAACGAGTAAGAGCACACCTGTAGCTCCCACTCGTTACTTTCTCCTCTTTTCTCTTTATGTGTATTTTTTTGTCTATTGAATTTCATTGTGAGTGCATTCAGGTTTACCTTATCTATGTAGGTATATTGTATAAGGAAGGTATATGATTCAGTGATATTCTGGTGGGTGTGTTGTGTGGGGTGAATGATGCAGGGGAACTAGAGTCCTATGTGTATGTGTATTGGGTGGATAATTCTTTACATAATATGTGGCCACCTATGACCTCTGTATTCATGTAGGTACACATAGCATCGTAGGTAGGTTTATGCCCAAGTCCATGAACAATGGATGAAAATCCAAACGTAGTTGGTTAGATTAGCTCGGCTCACTTACTCACTCACACAGTCTTTCTCTCTTGCTTTCTGGCTGGCGGGTTGAAGTGCCGAGAGGGAGCAGCTCCACTAGATTTGAGATGTCAGAAGAAAGCGGAAGAGAAAGAGATTTATGCTGGCTGACTGGGTGGGGATGGAATGTATAGGTGGTATATGTATATGTGTATATATATATGTATGTATATCTATGTATATCTATGTGCATGTATGAACAGTATGTGCAGTATGTTTGTGATGTGATCTGTGTGTTGTATTTTGTTGTGTTGTATGTGTCTGCAGGCAAAGGCTACCTGGAAAGTACGTCTACTACCACAAGTCTCCAGAGCACCGCAACCACTATATTTTGTCTTTTGCTTTTGCATTTGATCGCGAGGAAGATGTCTACCAATTCGCATTCAGCTTTCCCTACTCCTACTCTCGTTGTCAAGCTCATCTGGAGTTAGTGGAGCAAAGACAGCTCGGCTTCTTTCGTAGAGAAACCATCGGCTTCTCTCTGGTATGTTCGTAGTAATATAGCTCTGTAGCACAAACAGCTTTCTCTTCTCCTTTTCTTTCTATTCCTGCACTTTGTATCTCTGACTTGAAGTAAAGTCAAGGTACTCCTCACACTGTACAAACACACCACTATTCTATGCATGCTACTACTACACTCCTTATATTATGTTTGCGAGTAAGCTAGTAAAAGCGTATAGTCATACATGCATAAGATACTTAAATGTATACATTACTTGGAAGTTGCAAAGAAACCTTCTGACGTACTTCTCCACTTTACTTATACCCAAGGCTTTCTATCCTCCTTGTAGCTAGCTCTGCATCTATTTATGCATGGCTATTACACTGGATAATTTACTAAACGGAGCACACTGTACTTGCCCATATATGTTGCGTAAGTGAAGTAAGGTTACTGGGAAGCCTATACCCGGCAGTGCATCATCATCAACAACAGAAGCAGCAGCAGTAGTTATAGAAGCAGCAGCAGCAGCACAGGCATGATCGTCATTTCATATCTTCTTCATCTCATCTAGAGATTGCTGTTGCTGCTAAGCGATGTACCACCTCACTGCTACTACTCTCCAGAAATTTTAAATTTATGAACCTAGTATAGTTTTGTGTTCCTCCTCCGGTCCAGTTTTTTTCTCTGTCTCTCTCTCTCTCTAGAGTCCTACAGTCTCTCCCTATACATGCATACATCTGCATACTTATCGGCATCCTATTTTACAATTCGATGAACTTTGTTTTCATAAACTGTAAACTCTCTGGTGAAACACAGTGCTGTTGGCTGTATTTCTTTACCAATACGCTTAGCATTCCAACTATCACATCAATGCCGCCAGCACTTCATCTGTTGTTCAATTGTCTATCCATGTTATCTTGTTGTGAAGGTACCTTTACACACACACAGCAACACTATGCTATAGAACTTCCTCTGGATAGAAATAACTACTGGGAGAAGGACTAGTACTCACGCCGTAGTTGTGTTCGGTGCAATGCGCTGCGGTAACGTAACTCTGGTCTAACTTAGTTTGGGCAATCTATTCTACTCGGAAGAGTGCCTCTTTGCCACTTTCCCTGAGCTAAGTGCTATTAAGTCATTTGTAGTTGATCAAAGAGAGTTGGAATGTAGAGAGAGAGAGAGACTGCCTCTGATTCTCATGCTTTGGGCGAGAAAATAACTGGCAGTGAGGATTCAGTTCAGTGTGTGCAGTGCAATTGAAGGAGGCTAAGTTAAGAGTATGGAGAGGATATGGAGAGATGAGACTGGATGAAATATGCTCTAAGAATGTGATTCGAGTCGATCAATAGTTCTAAAGAGAGGAGAGAGGGAAAGAGGGAATCACAATCGGAACCGGGACCAAAGCAGGATCAGAATCTGAACCAGAACCCAAAACGAGATCTGCAGCTTTTGAGAAAGAATGAAATAAAGGAAGTGAGGGAACAAATGATAGAGAAAGAGAAGAGAAAGGTTTGGGTCATATTACCCCTACTTGTTCCAACTAAATAAACACAGGGAATTGAATTGAGCCAAACGCGCAGCATCCTAATACGGAGAAAAGAGAAGAGAAAAACAAAGAGTCGATGTAGAAAACATACGATGTCTTCGTAGGGACTGAAAGGGACAAATACAAACTGCAGTTAAAAGATTATAGCATATACTCATACAAACATACGTACATACATGAATGCAGAGGTTGATGCTGCTGGAGAGTGAGACTGAAAGACAGAGAATTCGTAAATGAAATAGAGTTGGTGGAGCACCTGTGAACGCAACCAATCAATCTATGATGCTTGGTGTTATGTGGATTCAATTCAAACCTAGTTCAGTTTAACTTAGTTTCGTATATGTTTGTCTGGTGAGAGATTACTTGGTTTGGTTTGGGAGGACCCGATTCATCTGTATAATTGGATGAGTGGGAAGCGAGATCGGATTTCGAACTGGTTATAGTAGATCCATTAGTGGGCTCTCTGTCTCTCTTTCTATCGTTGTCCCAGACTATATATCGATCAAAAATCATGTAATATGACGGACCCACAGATTGTCGTAGTCTCTTTCACTTCGTCCTTTCTACTCGTTCTCGTCGTATTATTTGGAGAAAACTGATACGAACCGTGTAGAGTTGCTAAAAGTAATTTTGTCTGCATAGATTGGATCGGATCGAAGAGACTGTTCAGGGCTGATTCAGCTTCATTTTCAGCATCAGCAACATCAACATCAGCTTCGTTCTCGCAGTCAGTCGTAAAGCCCAGTATATAAATACCCATCCATCCATCTATCCAACCATTCATCTATACATTATACATACATATATATATTTCTACCTATCCATCCAAGTATATATTCAGAAGTGGAGTCTATGGTAGAGTAAACCTAGTCAGCCTTTCATCTGCACACACACAAACACATCCAAAGATGTCTTCTCTGCCATATCTACTTTCCTATAGTGTATGTACGATTCTATTTCCTCGCTAATCTCTTCTTGGCAACTTGGCAAGACCAGATCTAACCAAACCTCCAACTTGTAATTACCACCAATCCGCACCAACCACATCACTCATATCTAACTACTCACTAAATTATTGCCAAATTGCCTATAGGCCCATTTTTATTTTTATGCCTTCCCATGGATTTCCTTTCTCTTTCTTTCTTTTTTCTTTCCTGCTTTACTTTTCTCTATCAAGTTTTCCTCTCTCATACTTCCTTGTGTCTCTGTGGAGGTAGGAGAGGACTGGTGTAGCATACTTATTCGACGTTATACAAGTCAAGAAGACCAGTCTCGCATACCTTAGGCCGCAGATTCAGCAAAGTCACCAGAGCAGGCTAGAACACATTGAATCGAATCAGACTAAAGCAAAGCAAGTCAAACTAAGACACAGAGATTGCTCTAACCTCAACAGCATTGAGGAAGAGAGAGAGAGAAAGAAAGAAAGAAAGAGAGAGAGTGAGTGAGAAAGCTAGGACCATGAGTAGTGTGGTTATATAAGTTTAGCCATCTTCAGTCGTTCAAGTCCATAGAGGCCCAAAATGTGGTCAAAAGTAAGAGACCTGGCTGACTGGCCAATCTAAAGTCGGACAGGCCCAAAATCCACTGCCCAAATCACGTTCATCGTCATCGCATGGGAATTGTTGGTCAGGCAGCAGACAGATAGAATTTAGTCTGGCTCTGACGAACGGAATGGAGTGGGAGAAGAAAGAAAGAAGTAGGCAAAAACAAAGTTGTGTGTTCAGTTGAATTGAGTAGACGATAGCACAGAGCAGAGGCGTGCAGAGACGTGCTGAGAGGAGGCATGTGAAGAAACTTCGGGTGAAGGCTGTTGGAGTTGGAGTCTGACTCTGAGTTGGAGTTGGAGTTGGTTTTGGAGCTGATGGTGGTGATTGAAAAATGCATGTAAAAGTGGAGAAAGTGAAATGAGGTTGTGGATGTGGATGAGAATGAGTGAGTGGAGTGACTATGAATTGAAATAATATTTGGGAGCAGAAGACATAGTGAGTGGGCACTTTTACTATGTAATCTGACATTCTGTCTCTAGCACTTGAACACAGTCTCACTCAGTTTAACAAATGGATTTGAGAAAATTCTAATTTTCATTACTGACATAATGACTGCTCTGCGATGTAGCGCGTACACTTTGTCTATGTTACTCCATAGCTTCACTTTGTACGAAAGATTATTTTCTTAATTTATCTTTGCCAATCGTTGCCTTGCTTCTAGTATTCTTTGCGCGCTCTCTCTCTCTTTCTGAGCGCATAGCTTGAATTCATCTGTGTAGATAGGCACACACAGTCTCCGCTATAGTTTAACTAGGTGGCATTTTCTAAAGTCTACCCAGCAGCAAAACTGAACAACCCACCATCAACTAACTTTTCCAAACGATTTCCACCCAACTGATCTTCTATTTCTCAGCTAACTGCTCTATTTGTCGAGCCACTGGACTCGACTTGTTCATTCTTCTCCTCCATGTTTCTTCCTACCTTATGCTAGATGCTTCTTGTGCATCCTTTGTAAAAAAGACTCATGAGATTGAACTAATTTCAAGAGAGACAGTAGTTTAGGAGTAGGGAAGAGAATAGTATAGAAAAGGGGGAAAAGTAGGGAGGAGTTTTTAGAGAGAAAACAAAGTCAGTCGGCACAGCAAAGGCTCGTCTTCTTTGCTTCGTCCAATTCTCTATTCCACTCTACTGTACTCTCGTCTACTATATATAGCATTACATTTACTTTGCAGTTGCACTGAGTCAAGCATTCACCCTTCTCTTTTTTTTCTGACTTTTGTACTGTACTCAACTTTGAGACTAGTGTGTAATGCTCGAAGTGAATTTAATTACAGCTACTACTAAGATGGGATGGACAAGGATCGGAAGCACAAAGTGGATTTCATTGGAACTTTTTTGTCTCAACTTGGAATCCCATATCTTCCGTCGCAAAACATTTCATCCTGCGTCCTGAGACTCATGGGGAATTGTCCATGGCATCAGGGTTCTTCCACCATCCGTTTCACTTGATTGCCACCCATAGTATTCCCTTCCCGCTCACCCTTATGCTAGGCAAACAGAACCTTTAGTGTTTTCTCATCTACATTCCGTCTGCAATGCAGCACCCGCCTCTGTCTACCGTGAAGAATGGATGGTGCTGTTGTTAAGAATAGGAGCCCTTGATGAAGGAGTTCCCTTTCTTCCACATCCTTACCATACTACCACCATCACCATACACTCTTACGATCTCTCTCTCTCTCTTTCTCTCTCGCTAGCTCTCTATCCTCTCAGCGTATACTTACTTAGTTACTCCGTAACATACGTATGTATATACTTTTACATCTCCGTCTTCCCCTATAGATCTCTTTTGCCTCAATGTGTGGTCTTTACTCCTCGCATTTACTGCTCTGCTCTCCTCTGTTGGGGCTCAAGTGTGCTGCTGCGGTGGAGCTCTTAATGCTGCCAAAAAGATTTCTAGAGAAAATGGAGTTTCTTTGCGAGTCAAGCTTTCAAAACTTTGTCATAAATTCCAGGATTTTGGCAAACTTTCTCGGGGGAGCCCAACTGACTTTTGTTCTTGCCCAAGACATTTCTGGCATCCCGTAATAATTGCAGACTTTGGACTTGGCTCAACTCAACTCAGCTCTCCACTAGAATGGTAGTCTTGGCATCCTTGGTTGCTTAAATCTATGCTCTCATTTCGAATGGGTCACAATTCACCTCGAAAGAAATGTCCTGTCCTCTTCATACGGAAGTAGGGTATACCGTGGAATCGAGTCAAGTCAAGAGAACAGTTAGAGCTCCACTCAACTGCATTTGAGAATTCAGCATCCATTTTCCACCTGCTACCTGCTCTGTCTTACACACTCACTCATTTCTCCTCTTCTCTCTATATCGCTTCAAAAGCTTACATCTATCTCCTCTTTCACATTTATTCCTTCCAACAATCAGACCACTCATTCGCCAGTCAAGACTTACCACTCACAAGATTTTTACTTTCACAAGCCATTACCAACGTTTCTACATATGTATGTATGATATGTTTTAAGTCTTACTGCCAAGGAAAAAAGGCTAACCGAGTAGGCAATTCACATATCATCTATAACATTCTCCACTCAACACGGTAATACTCATAAATATATCAGTTTAGGTCGGCTATGGAAAGAAAGAATAAAGTGAGTTGACTACTTCGGTGCTGGAAATTCCCATGCGCACACTTGCTCTCAGAGACACTTCCTCTGAAAGACCATAGCTCTGACATTTGAAAAGCCAAGTTGGACCTACCTGCCTTCAATAGAACCTATATAGTACTTTCGATATACTTTCTATCTTACTGCAATTATTGCGTGTACATTAATAAAAATTGAATACATAGCCTAGGAACACTTGAAGTAAAATAGTATGTTCAATGGTCTTAGCGGAATTATTTTTCGCGCTACATGTCTTACTTCTCTAATCTCAATGTGCAAAATATTTCTCAACTTCTGACCAAATTTTGATTCTAAGACACTTGCTCGGTGGACAAATGCTCGAAACGATTGCTCTGCGGACATTTGCTCTGAGAGACAGATGCTATGTGATCAGCTGCTCCATTTAACATTAATGTAAAATAGGACTGTTTTAGCATTCTGAGCACACCACGAGAAGGTGGCCCTAGGACTGCCATATAGCCGGCTTAAACGTCTTTGTTAATATATCTATAATATTTTTAAAAAATTACAGTAAAAGTTATATATAATCAAAATAAACAAAGCAAATTATATAATATATCAATATTGTGTACAGTACTGGGCAGGCAGGGCAGAAAATCGGAATCGTATTGCTGAACCATTTTATGCTAGGATGCTGTATTCTTTTGATTTTTGGAAGACGACGAAACAAATACATAAAATATATGTCACTATATGTTATTCCATAGTATAACAATATTCCCAGTAAACGTCAACTTTGAAATAACAGCTGGTAATTCAAAAGTGTCAGAAACTTCAAAAAACGTCAGAGAGTACCTCATAACACCGAATTCGCAGAATAGCCACATTAAAATTAATGTCGCAGTCCTATGTTTTGGTACGCGTTAATTACCTGCAGTGGTGTACCATTTTTTAGTATGGGTAATAGGGTAGTTCAAGGCCATGTGATAAAAAATGAAATTCAAGCTACAGACCACGACGCCCGCTCAATTTTTGAGACATACCCTTATTATTATTCAGGTGCAATTTCAATTACCTACTTGCTCCAAAGGGAGGAAGGTGCTCCACGACCCCTCAACTTTAATTGTACCGTAAAGCACTGGATTTGTTTGTAAGCATTTTTGCTGATAACAGATCAGTAAATATCCCTGAACAAACTAATGTGAAACTATTCAGTAAAACTGTATTTTAAGTTATTTTCTTACATAATACCAAATACTACGTAGCGTATAATTATATCATACCAATTTACTCATAATATAGCCAAAATTGAGGGTCGTGGAGCAGCAGGATTTGGATTTTGGTAGCAGTTGAAGTAGGATCTTACTATTTTGACAGAATAATACCGTGGTTAGGTCTAAAATAATTAGAGGATGTCCTGACTTTAGGGTTTTTATTTTAATCAACTTAATCTGTAATCTAACGTAATTTAACTAGAATTTCGTGCTTACCTCAAGTGCCAGCCTTTCGGTTGGGCTAGTTTAGGTTAGGTTAGGTACAGATCCTTAGAAAGCAAATTCATGAGCGATGTTCTAAGGGATTTTTGAAAGGTTGGCTTGCAGGGATAATGGATCGATCTGCATTCACATTCTATCCTCAGGAATTTTGAGGATTGTAAGGATATCTGGGACGTGACGATCTTTTTTCTTTGTATTGCTTATCATTGAAATTTTCCGTTTGTAGGGATTTATCAGAGCGTTAGCACTTTGTTCGCAGGGATTTTAGGGCCTGTAGACTCTTAGAAAATTATTGTCTTTTTGCCAAATTCACAAAGATACATTCGATTTTTCATTTGCAGGGATGTTTAAGATTTTGAGTGTCTGAT
>JAAXYV010000340.1:1042-12972 GCA_036851875.1 Novacerus sp. FZ-2019
GCTGTGGTGGTACTTCGATAGGAGGAATGAAAAGGGGATAAGAGGGAAGGAGAGAATTGCATGGAAGAGAAAAGAGGCAAAAGGAAAGGAAATGACATGTTTCATGATCCAGGAGTGGCATTTCGTGTTGGAAATGTTAATCAAGAGTCTTTTACCGGCGGATGATTGACAGTCTGGAGAGGGCATAACGATGTTGAATGTCCGCAACTCACCACTTGTGAGCTAGTATATTTCAGCTCAGTTTTCTTCTATAAGTTTCATCACTGTTCGTACTGTTTGATTCGCTTCTGCTCTCTGTCTCGATGAATTGATCCGAACACTTCATTTCCTCTCATGACAGTAGTAACTACATACTCTGGCTGGATTGTACAAAAGAACGACTAACTACCACTACAACTACTTCAAGCAGCCAGTAGTGTAGTGAAGCCCGTAAGGTATGTGCTTCAAGCAAACCTTGTTCAAGTTCAGTTGAGAAGTCGCCATTGCCAAAGATATTGTTACTAATCCCATAGTCAGCTGGCAGGGATTACATGACACCAAATAACACAGCCGTCCTCATTCATTTCCTCCCTCTTTCACTGATTCCTCTTAATTCATTCCAAGCTCATGGCTCACGTAAAAGTGTGAAACAATAATCATGATAAAGCCACGGAAAATGTATTTTATACAATCTTATTCTCCATAATAATCATCAGCAGTAGCAGCGTAAAACTTTGTAAAACTCTGCCGCTGTGATGCTTTTCTAAGTTCGAACTGGAGGTCAAGCTACTTATCACTCAAAATATCCAAGATATTCAGTCACTATACAGCCAGGGTGAAATCTCAGTCAGCAAAGTTATCTTAGAGAAGTAATTAAGCTAGAAAGCATGAAACATAAACATGTGCATAAAACCTGAATTTCTTTCAAGTGTGGTAACAATCTTCTAATTACAAAGTATGTGAGCACAAGGGATTAAGCAAAAGCTATACCAGGGCTACCAACTTAAGTTTAGCCTACCGACTTAGCCATACTCAAGTCAAATGAAACTCAACGTACTCAAGCACTGCTCTCTATTCATACATGCACTTGTAAGTATAAAGTACTGTAATGTTATGAAATGTACTGCAATGTAAAGGCAAATAAGCTGTAGGTTCAATTAATGGAATGAGATGAATGTTCCTTTGGTGGCTAGTTTTAGTCCTTAGTCTTGTTGGGCTTTAGATCAGTCTTTGTCTCAACTGCTAGCCGCCGAGTCCGAGTTAAGTGAATAACGAAGATTGAGTTGAAATGTAGCATTGATTCTGAATGTGAGTTGAGTTGAAATGAAATGACGGCAGTCAAGTCTCTCTTGAACTATTTACACTCGACTATGGCTCGTTTGCGCGGAATGAATGATTTAATACTCTTCGCCTACGAGTCTCTATGAAGTAATTTGGATGCGGAAAGGAAATTGGCACCCATCGTCAAACCATTTCACGTTGCTGCACTATGGGAATGAATGGTTTGCTGGCTATGATGTAATTCTGGGCAAGGTAAACCAAGTGAAAGAAAGTATGTGCTGCTGTGTATAACTACTACTGCCACTGCCTATTCTCTTCCTACCCCACCACTATCCAAACAATGCACAATTCAGTTTGCTATGCATACAGTTTGTCTATGCCTACATTCTATTGTATCCCAAGTCATCCAATCCAATACGTACGCAGATACATAAAAAGCAACCGTAAAGAGAACATGTAATTGACTCGACATTCTTCAACAACCCTTTTCCCGTCGTGGACTTTCACTTCAATCTCATAAACATCTATAGGTAGAAAATACTGTTATTTCAGCAGAAAATAAATCTATACCTACCTCTACTTTCACCTTCTATTTCTTTACGCAAGGACCATTGGCTCCTGCAAAGACAAAGATCTTGTTTAGAGTACGCACTATGAATTCCTGCATGTGGTTGACATAGTGAAACAGAATGTCAGGAGAAGCATTCTCAATTCTGTACATCTATGTATGTCTGTAGGTATATGTCAACCTATGTGTGTATGTATATGTGCATGTATCTGTATAATATGTTCTCATACGAAAGCACTATCCTGTATACAGATGTCAATGCCGAATTCTGATACATTTCGAAAATACTAAACAGGAAAATTGGAAGGAACAAAGAGTAGATAAACTTGATCTGGACTCGGGAGAATTGAGTTGGCTGAACTTGGTTGGTTTTGGCTTTGACTGCTAAAGTAATTTCAATACAGAAATTACGTTTGAAAAAATTCAAAGCTCATTTTCGGGGAACAAGTATAGAGTCCCGAGAGGGCAATGTGTCACAGGGACAGACTTGATGACATAGTGACGCTGAAAGGAGGACGCTCCAGGGCTCTCCACACTGATCATATAGTCGGCTAAATGTATACAATACGGAGAAATATAGTGTACGTACATAGGATATCATTGGAGTTAGAAAAGAATTGAATTGCAGAGCATAGCATAGCGCAACCAATTGCCATGTCATATCCTACAGTATGTATGAATATATGTATCTATGCACTCAAATGCGTAGAATGGAAAATCCACAGTAGTAGTGAAAATGGCGAGAAGCAAGCAAGAGACAGTGAGAGAGATAGAAGAGAGAGGGAAAGCGGGGAAACCGAGGAAAAAAACCAAGAACTGAAGACAAGACAATCCCCATGGACTCATTCATTTTCGACAGATATGAAAAGATTATTCCTTCACATCTTCCACTTCCCAATTCGTCGTCGTCCTAGAACATGAACTCTATCACTCTCTAAATGACTTCACTTTGCAGGGGGGCACATCCTCCGTCTTCTCTTTCCTTTCTTTCTTTATACTCTCTTACCCAAGTTAGTCTCACTATATACATTCAGGCATTACAAACCTACATACATTCATTCTTACATATCCACCGCCATAGCCGGGACAATGTAATGCAATATAACGTAATGTGATGCAATGCTTGTCACTTTCCTTTCTCTTTTCTTTCCTTTCTTGATCTTCCTCCCTTATTCGCTCCATAAAAATTTTACACGTACTTTAGATAGACGTTTGTAAGCGAACCAAATATATGTGGCATAAGTCCTTATATTAAATATGTCACTTAAGTGAACGAAACCCATTGTCTGAGCTTTCCCTCTGCTTTACCTATCTCCTCTCATCCCAGTAGAACGCTTTCATTGTCTTGCAACACAAATACAGAGCAAGTGAATGGTTGGTTGGCCTTAACGGGACTATAGTGACCCAAAGCCAAAAGTAAAGTGCCTATTTTCACTGTACTAGAATTATCATTGTCCTTTTCCTTACATCAATCCCCCCATAATCGGCATGAGGTGCCTGTTCTGCTCTACTCCATAATTCTTGTTCATCTACTCGGTTTTCCTTTCAAGCCAAGGTGATTAAATTCCCATGAGGACACTTTCCTAGTGTACATTTTCATGAGAAATCTCATTTTTTGTTACACAATTTACCTCGTCCTTACTTTGACCAACGAGTGCAACGCTTTCTACTCAACTTCATCAAATTGATTTTTTAATCAAACAAAAGCGCGCGGGAATACACTCGGCGCTTTCCAGGGACCATTTGGCGCCCATGTGGCCTCCACTTGGACTACATATTTTTAGCCATTTTAACGATGCAAGACTTTTTCCTCAGTGTCAGTAGTCGCAGAAAACCCTATATCCGTTTGTATATCAACACCGAAGTATGTGAAAATACCGCCTTGTAGTCATGCATACTAAAACAAGTATTTTACTAGTTATCTGTAGATCTGGAGAATCTGCGTTTCTTGGGGAACCATTAATTCTTCAAAATATGTGCAGCTTTTAAGATAAAAAAATCATAGCAGTTTTAGTAAAATCACAACCGTCTGCATCAACAAAATTTCGATTTGCAAATAGATTTAGGTATATAAATTTTTTGAATTGGGTCATAAAAATCACAGGGTTATAGGCGTTTTTAACTTGCAGCTCGTATTAACTCATCCTTACTCCTTACTCCATTACATACCTACATGAATAGGCATAGCTGTCCTACTGTATCGCTTATTTTCATATATATCCCTACGGCTTTTATGTCCCCATTTCAAGTGACTACATTTATCCGGAAATCGAAATACTCCTGATATGGACCTTTATGATTTTCTTTAAATAGAATTATCAGATTACGACCTTCTACATCATAGGAAGTATGACAAAGAAAGCAAGCATATCTTCATGATTATTGATAATTTGATTATCATTTTTATATCCCAATTATTCTTGTACATTCTAAATTGAATAATTATCTAGCATACCAAAGGCTTATTTGTTCCCAGTTTCCATGATTGCAGTTCAATTAATAATGAAAGGTAAATTTTCGATATGCATTCCGTTCAAAGGTGAGTTTAAAAATATCTTCTCCCGAGGCTGATGGGGTGAAATCAAAAGAAGGTGGAAAAGAAATCAGGAACACAACACACTAAGTAATTATTTTTATTGAAAATAATTATTTTTGTATAACTCAAAATGATTTTACCGGTTTTCGACAATAAGATAAATCTTGATGTATAAGTTGCTACATGATTTTGTTACTTCATATAGCTAGTCGCTACTTCTTAGCTATATAGCCTCTTTTTAAGAAAAAGCATGGTAGACTCAGAGTATTGCTAAACAAAGTACATATTAAAGGAAAGGCTTCAAAGTTTACATGGCAATTCTATTTGGGAAATATATTGGCAGTAGGTATTTGTGGTATGCGGTGTGCAATAAGAGGAGGAAGTTCAGAATTCCTACAAAGGCAGCTTTAGCTATCCTAAATCTACTTGAACTGAGTCGAGTGGTGGAAAGAGAAGAGGAGAAATGATAAGACAAGTGAGGGCAAATGTATGCGATAGAGGTGAAAGTGCAGAAATTTCAGGAATGAGGGCCGCCTTATACGGCTTGGAATTTGAAGACAACATGGCTGGTCAAAGGAGACATGCTTATAGAGTATTGCTTGATGATATGATGACGTCTCTTTGCACGACTACTTTCTTCAAGGGAAAGTGAAAGCAGAATTTCTAAGTCAGACAGTAAAAGAGAGACAGAGAGTATAGGTGCATTGTATATACCAATGAAGCAATGTATATACTAAAAAACTGTTTTGGGTACAACCTCAGTAGATATATAAAACCTCCTTTCTAACAGAGAATAAAAGTGATGCATATGGAGAAGGTGTTTTCCGTGTCAGGAGCAACGGAAGTTCTCCATTTGTACAGCCATACCTACCTACCTATTTCTATACTTACATTCCTATACTGAATAAATGTAGCTTTATCTATACGCGGTATATTGTAAGATTCCCTCTCTGTTTCCTTTCTGCCGTCGTCGTCTTTAGAATCTACAACGAAGGATATCTGCATTGCATTACATACATTACATTACTTTACGTTACATTGCATTGGCTTGCGATGCATTATATTACATTATCTTACATTACTTTTCTTTACATTGCATTATGTACTATATTATTCAGAGAAGGGAACAAGAAACAACCCATGCTAAACACGATTTCTTTTCGAAATAGCCCACACCAAATGTAAAAGTAAAAAAAGAAGTGAAAGAAAAGGAAAGCAAAGAAGGCGACGAAGAAGAATGAGATAGAGGCTGTACTCCTATCTATCTACTCTCATATTCTCTCAAAGTCTCTGCATATGTATAGTATTTTAGCCATGCCCTGTCTCTACAATACCATAGTGAGCAGAAGTACCTTCAGCATACATACCTACATACGAGGTTTAGTATAGAGTAGAGATATTTACTGCTTGCAGAGAAAAGAGAAGAAGAGGAAAGGTCGCCCCGAGGGTTTTCACCGAAACGAGGACGGAACTGCTCACTCCGACAACATGTTTTATTCACTGACATGCATTTGCATACTCCGAACTCTCCTAGCTTCTTGTCACACTTCCTTACTGTCAAAGCTCCTACTCAGATAGCATAATATATCCAGTCTAGAATATATAATATAACATAAGACAAGCACATGAATGGCTCTAAGGATGGATATGGATGCCTAGCATGAACATATAACAAACTATCTACACCTCTGTGTTTTCACTCAATCACTCAACTCCCCACATGCATTTCTTCAATGCATAACCTACAATACATTACATACATTACCTTATCTTACACACACATGAGCTATGTACAGATTCATTGGTATTTTGTTATGTAGCTTGGCACATGCTTTCCATATTATTGCCTCATCTTTCAACCTAGCATTCATTTCAGCGTTTCAAAATTGTGAGTTGCGTTATATCATGCTACTTGTCTGCATTTACAACCTTCCAAAGTTGCTTAATAATATCCCAGACCTTACGCTAGCAAGCATATTGAATATTGACTTGGTCATAAGACCGCGATGCTTCAACTTGTTATGTACAAAACTTGAAAAATAGAACTTGTTTAGAAAGGCAAATGGAATATTTGTTTTTATGTAAAGGGATCTATTCAAGAGACAGAACCACGAATTCCAGCCATGTTCTGTCATGTCAAGTCACTTTCAACCACTTCAAACTTAAACATCCGTATGGATTACAGACGACCTACATGATCTGCTTTCTTGATCTATATACACTCTGTTCCTGGAACATGTACCGAACCTAATTCTCCATACTTATTTTAATCATATACTCATTAGATTCATCACCAATTTAATAAAGCTAGTTTTAAACTCATTGCATTATTCAGAGTTTCCAGTAGTATTATATGGTAGTATTAGCATATGTTACCGTTTCCAGTTCAGCTTAAAACTGGAGGCAATAAAAATACTTAGTCCTGTCAGAGCACTAATAGATGAACAGGAAGCAGAAAAAAATATCTTGAAAATTTGTTTTGAAAAGAATACTCTTAGTTTTCTTGTCTTTGAATGTAAGAAACAATTACTAATAAGAGTTTAAATGTTTTCACCTGCGTTAGACCAAATTGGCACTTGAGATAATTGGATCTACTAACGTGGCTACATTTTTTTTAAATTCCGGTTGGAGATGAAATTTTAACATTATGCTAAGTACCTATTCGACATCATTTCAGTGGGAGATACTACAAATACCTAATCTTCAAAAATTTAAAAAAAATGGAAGAGGAATAGCTGACGTCATTTATTTTATTGCATTAGGGTTGACAAATTCTTGATAGCAACCATTTACTGATATAGAACAGAAAATGGTTGTACTTCATCCAGGAAAATTCCATATTAAATTGGTCAAATATGGAGGAGGGTGAGTGATGGGGTTGAGGGAATTTCTACACAATTCTGACAATACGAGGACGGTCAAAAACGAAGTAAAAAGTAATAGTACTAGTACTGATCGTGAGTGTAAGCTGGAGAGAAAAATTCTGAACTTGACGTGGTGCATACAACTTCAGTTGCTGCTGTTTCATCATTCATGAGTAGAGCATTTGAATTCGGAGAAGATTTACGGATTCGAATCCCGAATCCAAGCGAATCTGAACCTCTCAGATTCGAATCCAGATTTTAATAAATAATACGCTGAAGGTCGTTACGGAAATAGGTCAAACAATTTATTGTCATATCATTTTTAACTTTCCAATAATAGTTATAATAAAAACAATTCGGCAACACTGGAGATTAGTAACTATGTTTCATTTAATTGGAAATGAGATCGCAAAAACAATACAAGACGTTAAAATTGTTTATCATTGAGACTGGAACGAACTTTGTTACAGATTTAACCTGCTACAGAAATAACTCTTTCTGTTTCTACGTTCGTTGAACTAACATAGGATTTTCGTACGCACGTTGCAGATGAAAACCTCGAACACAACCACCTTCGAACATGCTCATCTCTTTTTTATTGGTTGACAGCAAGTTACTTTGTAGTTCTGGGCTTGTATGACCTTTCACTTATTCCATCCAATGCTTTGTTTAGCTCAATTCGTCTGTCCGTTTTGTTACTTCGTCGTTTCGCCTTCGGGGGTAACTCATGATCAACTAAGACACTTTGTTCCCTTCCGTTCTTTCTGAATTATGTTGGCATTAGAATAAAGCCTGGTAATCATTTCACATATGGTTGCTGCAATTTTCAATTTACGGCAACTTTGGAAGATAGCGTGCATTTCGGAATTTAAATGTTCCTGGTAAGCGAATATTGAAGAATTGCACAATAATGAACTCTGCGCTCAGAAATGTGTCGCTTCAATCTTTCATATAACACCAAACTAATGATTAGAAAATATCGAACTCTATCAAATTCCCACTGTTCGATAGTAAGCTTGTGAGTAGTTGATATCAATAAGCGATTTCAGGACGCAAGTTTGTATTTAAAAAACTCTTTCCAGCATTATGCCAAAGCTGTTCTACCGGATATTGCAGTTCAGCAATAAGGACAATACCCTCCCGAAGTCCTCTTTTACGTGTTTCTGAAGATTCTCAGCTTTCAATGAAGATCTAGAAATGAGCTTACCCCGTCTCTCATCTATGAACACGACATCGACGAAACTATCTAACTGAAAATATTGATTAGCATAAATGTCCAGGATTCGAATCCGTGTAGCAACTATTCGAATCTCGAATCCGCTAAAAACATGCGAATATTCGAATCCGGATTCGAATCCTATGAGCTATTCATGAGGGCCATTATAAAATCAGAGAAATTGAAGTAGTTTGGCAAATCAAATGCTTTATCGTGCATCTGTAATGTGAGCTAATATAATGTGTAGTTGTGATGAGTAAATACCTGAGAGGATGAGGGCCGGAAAACATGTATTTATAAAGATATAATATATATCTGCTCCACTGCGCTGGTACTCTGTGCGTTGCTTAAAATATGAAGGTAGGATACAGGCGATCAGGCAAGAAGAAGGGAGTACGAAGAAGCAAAGTAAGAGCAAGGGAAGTTGAACTGAACTTTCAAATACAAATACACCCGGGTCTCGTCTAATGGAAGAGGAAATCTCAAAGGATGTGATTAATAATGCACAAAGGCAGACGTGAGCCCGACTTCATAAAGTAGTTCATTTAATATGCATGTGTATAATGGGAGTTGAGGCTTCCATATATCAACTGAATTAGTACTACACTGGGATTGAATGTACAAGCACAGTAAAGCAAAGCACAGCAAGGGAAAGCAAAGGCTCCAGATATAGTTCATACAGTTCATACAAATGTGTAGATAGGCAGCAATGTGGAGAATATAATAGAGGAGAGCAGAAGTGACACATATCCACATACAAGCAAACGTATATGCTGCATCTATGAGCCTGAACTCTGTAGAAAGGAGAATCCGACTATGTATTCACACACAGATAAAGTATACGAACATGCAATATTTTTTAGTTGCACCCTTCTCTCTTTTCAGTGTCCTTCTTTCTCCTCGGATCCTTTCAACTAAAGAACATTGAACGTGTAGGGGCTGATACTGATGCTGACGCTGGGCGGAGGCAGGCATCCTAGAATATCCCATTTATTTTACATCGTTTTGTCGTACATACATAGTATTGTGCTTGAGCCTGAGTGCTGTTGAGTAGTTATGTGTGCATAATATGTATAAAATAAAATGAGAATTGCGCGCTGCAGGAGCCGTTAAAAAGATATAGGCAAAGGAAGATGGGGCTGGATCAGAGTAGAGAAGAATAATAAAATGAGAATGAGCAAATACGTTCACAGAATAAATTCTCTTTGGTTGCATTGTAAGAAAAGACGAGAGTAAAGAATGGAAGAAGAGAAGAGAACAGAAGATAAGAGTAGAGTGCATTTGTTCAAACTATGTAGAATGAAATTATAAAGTGCATGCTTGCTTGGTTGGGTGCTTGGTCTCACTGGGAAAGATACTCACTTCAAGCAGACATTCAGGTCCGACTCAAGAAGGAATGTGTGTTATCAAGCTAATGCAACTTGATCTGTAACGTTTCCGATTTTCATTATGCACACAAATTTGCCCCTTATTCAACTACTAACGGCAGACTTCTATAAATGCTTTACATTACATTACTTTTCTTTGGTTTCCTCGTGCTCTGACTCCCAGTATAAATCTACCATGACGCTTTATAACTTTCATTTTTTGTTCCCTTCTCTCCTCTCAGACTTTCTCCTTTCCCTTCAAGCCCGGTAATATTCTCTAGCTTACTCTTTCTCCATTTTTCAGCCCTCTCTAAAATAAAAAGAATCATATATGCGAATCCTGCTCTGTCTCTTCGAATACTATACTCTTTTCTACTCAACATTGGACTCCATTATATTATTCCGCAGTACTCTAGATATGTACAACCTACATACATAGTACGTACTGCACGAACGAATACTTCCTGATATTTCAACCAGCAAACTGAGCTTATTTCGAACCCTGCTTTTTCTTCCTATCTCCTCTAAGCCGCAGCATATGTCACTCCCTGCTGCATAATGATATAGATGCTATAAAATGCATTCCCTCTCGCTCTCTCTTTCTCTCTCTCTCTCTTTGTGTATCTTGCTATAGACATGTAAATACATATTTTTATTAGCTTAAGTCAAGTCTCCGATCCTACAAAAGTTACCCAGTCAAATCAAACGTCTCACATCAGATGCTAGAGAATAAATCAAGTTTCTTTTAGACCTTACTCCTCTGCCGCTTCCACGAGTAACTAAAGAATCAAAATTCCCTGGTCCTACCATTCCAGCCCATTTGTACACCTACCTACGATTCAAATGCTTTGGTTTAAACATTCTTAGCTTACCACGGAAAGTTCAACTTGACCATGAAATATCTTATACCACTCCTTATGAATATACCCACTACTATATGATAAGGTAGTTAAAGACAAAAAATCCAATTCACTTGTTTTGCTATAGCTATTTCTCGGAAGATATTACAGCTTCATAGACTTGAGGAGGATATATCAAGGTAATATACGTTAAATTTTCAATTCTTCTATTTTTTCTCACTCCTACTTGTACAAGTCTCTAATTGACGTAGATAATTGTTGAGCAGAATTGATTAGAACTTAGTTCTTCAAATTGCATAAGTGAGATTCACGGACAATAACTTCACTTCGGAGTTGTTGGAAATTTAAGTTGTCCTCGTAGAATGATTAACTGGTGCAATTGCTTTTATATTCCTTCTAGATATTTTCATTGTTTTCAAGAAGAATAACATTACTTGAATATAAATAATGAATGAATAAAGTCGAAATTTTAAAGTTGAGATTTATTCCATTCCCTGCCAAAATTATTACAAGGTATTACTTACTGGGACACTAATAATGGTTCCTCGTGCACTCGCGATATTTCATCGAGTGTCCTTATGGATAATATGTATAATGCATAAATAAAGATATATTATTTATGTATAAAATATATGTGTATTATTCCTCAGTGCTGCATGTATCGTGGGATTTTTACGCACGAAGCTAAGAACCTGTTGCTACTACCAAACTATACTGCTAGGTTCGAAAGAAGAATTGAGCTGTGTACGTATACATGGAAGAGAAGAGTGAAAGCGTATTATTCTATATGGAATAGAATTTTCAACACATTACATAAAACCATTAAGCCAGAACGAGTATTGAAACCGTTCTCACAACTTTATGAATATACAGTTACTAATCCTGCACTGTCTGTAATAAGAACAATGATTAGGTATATTAAATTAGTTTTCATCGAAGTAAACTTCGAGTCTGATTTAAACATCTAATTTCTAGAAATTTTTGATTAAATCTGATTTGATAGGGATGTAAAAAATTGCTATTCTTCATGTCAAAATATTCACCAGGGTTATATTATCGCATTAGCGCATGCGTTGCACCATCGAACTAGTGACTGTCCAGTAGTGCATCTGCGACCATGCCCATACTGACGAAATCCACGTCTAAGTAGATACCAGCAGTCCGACACGGAGACCTCAATACATGGCTTGAGTCCTGAATTCTTGTTTGCTAGACAAGACTTGAATTTGGTACCAAACCATTGATAAAAATCTGCTGGT
>JAAXYV010000341.1:0-12967 GCA_036851875.1 Novacerus sp. FZ-2019
TTCTTTTCTGACTATAACCACCATCCGGAATACAGGATGTGTAAGAGAGATTGTACCTACGAAAGGATGCGGTGTTTTTGTCGTTGGAATGATTTTCCTGTTAGACGCTTTGGTCTCATCAGAAAACATGGTGATAAAGAGAGTTGAATTTCAACACACGTAGAGAAGAGACGGAAAAATAAAGACAAGTCAATAATAAAACAAGAATCCTTAATACCCGCTACTTTTATTTCATTTTTACATAATTTCATATTATTGCTGGTGACAGCCCTGCATATCAGGGATTCAAGTGTAAGCATCCATCACTTCTGACCCTGTGCAATTCCACCTATAGAGTATAATGAAGCCACTTTGGTTCATTCACATAATCGACAAACCGAGTGACATCATACACATAGCTGTATGGGATTTGTGGTACTAATTTCCCTCTTCACATGGTGGCCCGTGAGTGTTTCCTTTGCCCCAATTCATTCAATCCAGGGTTGAAAAACTAACTTCACGGTAACTACAGATCCCGAAGACAAACGTCTACGAGTTTGAATCCTACGCCTAGTTTAATCCGCAAGAAATTACGAGTGGTGCCAGAGAGCTTCATTGTTGCGATTCAACAGTTCAGAGTTCAGCACACACAACAATGCTTCACAAAGTTGCATTGCCTACACCGATTAATACCTATCAGGCGAAAGCAATCATTCGTTCGATATAATTTCGTCGACTCCTGCTCCACCATCAAGCTATCTGCTGCAGTGACTCGACATTTTTATTTTGACACCGGTACTCCATCAACTTTACTTTGCCCACCCTGCCTCCGTCCATAATAAACATTTTTACATCTCGAGATTGAAATTTCAGTCATTCTTCGTCGTAATTCCATGTGGTTTTGTTCTGTTTACACCCATTGCTACTGTCCGTCCGTCGCTTTGACTATTACTGGTTCCTTCAGGTTTAATCACTTTTTTTTTTAAATATATAATTCCGTTCACGACGAAACACACATCATCACTTGCGACAAACAAGGCTTCCAGTTGTTCTCTCGGTTTCGTTTTGTTTTTGTTCAGTCCTGGTTGGGTGTGGCAATTTGTGTCTTCCTTCCGCAAATAGTTGACAGTACTTTCATAATACTACCACCGCCACCGGCGACGTGTCGATTCTCAATTAACGTGTCTGACCGAGGATTCGCACAAAAGACGACACTTAATGTGCCATTGCTAAATGTTTCTTGATTCAACGTTGCAATCAGGGTTGAAAGATTAGGCCGATAGCACCCACTGTGGAATTTTAAAGCTCTTCCATTATTACTACTCATCATTTATAATTACCAATTCTTATTGAATTGAAAACTACAGAGAAAACAAGTGTCATAATTAATCTTTAGTTCGTATCGAAGTGTACTTGTTGACATATAATACACATTGTGAAGTTTGTCTGGATTCAATATTTCATACCTCCGGGATTACATATACTACACACTACTACACCATTACTTCTAGCTTCACTTATGCCCAGTATTTTATGTAATTCTCTGAATACTGGTTATCTCATCATCGACCGCACAAGAACTTGCACCTGTGAATCCTCTTTCACACGCTCCTGCCGTTTGCGGTAGTGACAACCCGTCATCTACACTCTCATTCGGGCCGGGTCGTCCGACAACCTATCGAGGTCGTGGTCAACTGTTGATGCCGATTTTTGCACTGGACCCTGCTCTTCCCCCTGGAACACCGACTCTTCACAGGGACTTTCCGTATTCGTATCTGATATTGTTGTTTATTCTGTATTACTTGATTCCTCATTCCCAGGCTGAATTCTAATCGGTCTTGTCCAACTCTATTCGGTAGCCATTCGGGTTGGCACTTCCTCCTCGTGCCCGGCCAGCCTGAGCGGTCCACCGTGTGGCGGGGTCATTTGCACCAAGCAGGACACCCACGTTACATCTCATCGTCTATCACAGGCCCCGTCAAGGTCATACGCACCTCATCGAATATCCTTGCCATTGGATTCCACTTTTGGCTGCTCATCTCAAAGCTGCACAAGAAGCTGTTGGGCAAAGTCGTCAATCAAACTTATAACAATACTCTCTCAACTTACCTTGCATTAATAACTATAATACTCTGAATGTTTATCATTTGTTGACACACACCACACCCTCTTCATTTTTTTCTGAATTTTTGAATTTTGGTTTACTCAATTAACTCCGATTCCTTCCACACTTTTGGTGATTGGTGAAACAATTTTCACCATATTCACGCCGGAGGCCCTACCCGATGCTCTGTATACTCCCTTTCGGTTGCCGAGTACTCCGTTGTATTTGCTTTCTTTTGCCATTTTCGAATGTTAAACCATTATCAGGTCACACTCAAGACAGGCCAGTCTTGGGCAACTCGATTCCCACTCTTTGGAGTCACCCAATCTTTCGTTAATCCCCTTATTATTTCCTTTCATTTATTTATTTAATTTTCATTTCGTTTATCAATCTTCTTCTTATTGCAGACTAAACATTTTAAAGTGCCGCCAGACACCAGAGACGCCAGAGACCGGAGGCTCTGCTCAACGAACCATCGATTTCGGGGTCATCTGTCCGGCTAATTTTGTGGGGTAATTTGAGTCCCAAACAATTCGGGTCACCATACCTAATACCACCACGCCCTCTTACCACACCACACACCTGGCATGACGCTGGTGGGACCAAACAATTATTCCTCTAACAGGCTTCCTCTTCATTTATTTATTTTTTTGTGTTGTTTGCTTTTGTTTTGTTTATTCTCATTTGGAGCAACTTTTTCGCGAAACAAATTTTTGAATTGCCGCTAGGCAAGCCGGAGGCTCTGCCTGTTGGCCCATTAATTTGGGGACACTTCTAATTCATGCATCCACATTCTGCGGCAATTCGATTCTACATCAATAAGCCATCTCGCCCTCCGGGTCCTTCCTTTTTCATTACACAATCATGTGTTCCAACTACAGGTCAATTCGACACATTGCTAATTAAGGATTCTTTTTTCCCATGCTTTCCAGAATTGCTCTTCCATTCATAACAAATTGTAGATGATTATATGAATACTTTGGTCTTCTGATAATAGTGTGTCAATATTACGGTTTTCTAGCAAAGATTTGTTCGGTTATGTTAAGGTAACAATACATATTGCTTGTATATTATTGTTGTTCATTGTTTACAAGATTGAGTACATGTATGCCGCATATTATTGATTCTTCCAACGTTATAAATAAGCTACAACAGAAAAAATTATTGTCGACGAAAATGTATCGTGTATTATTTATTCCTTGTATCACACCGGCGTGTAATTTTCATGGTTTTATCATTTGCACCCGGGCAGCACTCTCCCATTGTCATATTGTCGAATCCCTCGCTCACGAGGCATTCGAATTTATTGCGGCTTTGTTGGTGGTCGAGCTGGTTGACTCACACGTTCATACGGTGGTATTCACCAGCACTGGTCGCCGCGCAACACCGCCAATGATTGGCATGGTTGATATGTACGCGCACGCACAATGACACGGCATGGTCACGAGGTATAGATTAGTTGGGTTTTGAACACAAACGATAAATCAATATTACACAAACCTGCACTCGACGCCGCGTGGTATAACACAGTGGTTTGTTTTAACATTGGGTTCAGCTTAACTTTATGGATTCTAATTACAACCCACGTGTGCGCCGCTTAATTATACTACATGACTTTCTCCATCGATCCTCCCCATTCCCTTTTAACATATACAGCGGCACTCTATGCGCTTTCAGAGTTTTACCGGTGTGAAGGTCACGTTACGGGTTGACTGGTACGGAGACTTGCTCTTTTGCTAGAGACACCTGTCGACGCCATTCCCGATCTGGCCCCAATTCCATGAAACGCAACTATACAATCCACACCTCACAACTAGGAGTTAAACTCAGACATTATGATCGGTCGGATTATAGTCACACTGATACATGCTTGTTACTTGTCATTTCTTTGTACAGGGGTACTCTACCTTACATTAATTTCCTGTCATTACTTAGCACCGGGCGATTTGTGCATTTAGATTATTATTCATGAAGTCATAGTTCTATGGAGAGTCACTTCGCGCATAGGGTCGTGAGCACATTAGCCCTGTGGCTTAACTGAATCGGTATCAGTATTCACCAAGCATAACAACTTGTTCCCAATAAATCACATCAGCTGACTAATGCCAGCTCACCCGCATAGCAATCAACCTCGACAGCGGCGTCAGATTTCACTCGACGGGTGACCTCAAGCCAGTGCGGTCGCATGTACACTTTTTACACAATTCATATTGTCTCTACGAAGTGAATCAGACTCGTCGTCACTATTCGATTGTGGTCACAATTGGCGACAACACCTGACCACACAACCAAACTCCTGTCTCAGCAAAACGAATCAACGGATTCAATTCACCAGCCTCTGAGTCTCCACATCCCATTAGGCATAAACAGGACTCAGTGCGACTCGATCCATGAACGAAGAGTCCATTTACGGGTATTTGGGCTCAGACACGGTTGACCCCCCGCCTCTTCATTTATCTCCCAACGAGAACATCAACAACTTAGTGGGTTTTCATAGCCTCCCAACTCCGATCCTCTCGGATACCTCCGTTCTCACCAACATCCCACCGTTGCCATTACGCATCAGGCCAGGCACGTTATTCAACGTCGCCTGTTTACGCCATCGGCACCACTTCACTCGTCTTTACGCGCTGCTCCGGTACTTGCCGACAGGCGGGTACATTACACTCTTAGGACACGAACACTATTCGTATCCCTACCCACCGGGCTCGATTCGGCCTTCAGCATGGCAGATCTCCTCGATGAACTTGATTCACGGGTGAGTCAGCATAATCCAATGCCGTCTCTCCCATCACATATTCATCCGCCCGAGGATATTAATCCTGGTGATCACACTCTTCTTCGTGATGAACAATCTGAGTTGCTTTGGGACGACCACGAATGGCTTCGTGCACGTCGCCTCATGCACAGAGACCAGGCTATTTAGGCACGGCAGAATGCCCATCATGAGGCCCTGCAACTAAGGGAGCGCGACTTAGCCGCCAGAGAGGCGTAACACAGGGATTCTGTTAACGCTGCCAATAGCGCCAGGCTGCTTCAGGCGCGAGATGACCGTATTGCACGCGATCGTGCACAGCGCGGCACCAGCCCAACCATTTCTTAATTATCTACTACCGATGAGGCCCAGCCACCCCCTACAGTACCGTCCGCAATCTTCACAGGTTAGGGCACTTCACAGCCAAACATCGCCAGCCGTAAGGTAACGGTAGCCGCTGATATCACTCCTCCTCCGCAAGTGGATTGGAGAGGTTCTACCAATCCACCCACCAAACCTAGACTATCTCTTGGGGCACGTATCTTTACTTCGGTCGATAACACCGGCATTAAGGATTCGTCCGACGAGGAACCCAGCCGCCCTCTTAATCGGGATGCTCGAACAGAGAAATACGCGGAAATTTCAGCCGTAGGCCACATGCTGCAGACCTTCTAGCTTATCCCAAGTAAGCCCACCGAAAAGTTTAACGTGGAGAAAGGCCACGTTGCGCGAGAGTGTATCGAGGATTACGAAACCTTCGCTTCATTCAAGTCTTACCTTGAGGGCCCGGTCCAGGATTGGTATGAGATAACACCTAAAGATATGCGGGTAGCCGATCTGGTTCTCCGATCCGTTGGAGTAGGGTCAAATCCTTGGGACCTCCTTACATGGAAGAAACTCAAGTCACTGTTTCTGACAGAATTCGCGGAAACCATTGTGCAAGAGCTCGTGAGTAATGCGCGAGAATCGGGCGAGACTGGAATGAGCTTCCTTTATCGGATGTGCAATGTGCATGATAAGCCTTTCGTCAAACTCGCGGCTCCGGCGCTCGCGGCACTTATCATCGGCCAGATGCAAGAGCGCTTCCGAAGGAAATTGATAGGCGGTGTATTAAATTTCTTGGTTGACCTGAAAAGTCTGTGGATGATCAACGTTCATTCGATCTGAGTCTTAAACGGCGTTCGCCAAGGGGAGCCAACGTTTCCGCTGTGTCTCAATTAGACAGTTCAGAAGAAGGGGACACGGAGATACTATATGTACCGGTCAAGTGTTCCAGAACGCTCGTGAACGCTTCCACGTCTTCTATTACATCTACTGCCTTGGTGGCTGCAGCCTTAATTATCCCAACCAGTAACACACCTGGAGACGCAAATCAGGCAATGTTTAATGCCATTACTAGCGGATTTCAGTCTCATCCCTTCCTTAATGGGTAACACACCTTTTCGATCACCGGAATCAGTTACACGACGTTGCCCTCGTTGTTGGAGAATAGGACATATCATTAAGGACTGTTTTGCCCGCAAACACGTGGATGGACGACAGCTACAGAATGCTGACGTGGCCGGACGTAATGATGCGACCTGGCGTGACTCTTCACGATGGCTGAGCCGTCCGGACAATCGTCCCACTCGGGGCAGAGGCGGTTTCCGTCCCAATAGCCAGCGTGGGCGTGAGCAAAGAGCAATCGTTCCTCCGGTCATTTGCCCGAATACTCTACCATTGCCAGCCACACGACCTTCGGAGGAGGTTCTCGAGAGTCCCTCTCCCGTCTCACCAAATCTCTCATCCATAGAACGTTTAGCTGGTTTACAGACTGAAGTCGGTCGACAAATTGTGTGCCCAATCCTTTGAAACCGATTTTACCACTAATAGATACAGGTGCTGGCATGTCATTGGTTGACTCCACAATGGACAATTTACCTGAGATCGTGCCACACGATGATTCGATACGAATCATTTCTGCCTCTGGCAACGACATACAAATTGTCGGCAGCGCGGTCTTGACGCTATATATTGGCAAATTACGTTGTGTACGCCCGGTGTTGGTGATGAGAGGTTTGCATCCTCCCGTATTCATTCTCGGTAACGATATTTCGGCTAAATACAATCTGGTCTTGAGATTTCATAATAAGACGTTGGAATTAGATGGATCGGAGGGGATCGGCTTCCTGTACATGGGACAATGCCGAGTGAGTACATTGAGTGTGTTTTCTTTAGCGTCGAGTGCGGGCCCGCACTCGACGCTATCTTCTATGGGATATGAATACTGTCGGAGGTATGTTGATAATCATAATAATCCAACGTCTTCAGAGAATGCTCCCAATGAGTTTCTGTTGGGTATTCCGCGCGGTTGGGCCTAGTCACCACTGGCAATTGAAACGCCTTTGGTGTCGTCACAGCCACCGTTGCTGGATGTGGAGCGTTCTATGTCTGAGGCACCCCCTAGTTTATTAGCAAAGGGCCCATCGGAGGTATCCGTGGCGTTCCCGATGCCCTCGGATGGTGGTGTAAGGACGTCAGATAGTTTTCTTGGCTGTAGCACTGTTAGATTCGAGTTCATGGTTGGCCCACTACCAATTGAGTCTGAGACTAAAGCTGTCAAGATGGACTCGGACCGTGACTGTATTATAGACATCCAAAGAGTTTCGATACCAGGACACATGAGGTCTCTGGACCGCAAGAGTTGTTTTTGCCTACCCTGGACTCCTCCGTGGAATTGATAGGTGTGTACATAGCACCTCTAGATAGATGTGTGTGACTCATGAAATTACTCTCAGTCAATTCCAGCGATCATGCTGTAGGAAAAGTATTGACAGCCGAGCCAGTTCACTCTTTTAGCGATTGTGTCACCCCGATGGATGACAATCCTTCGAGGGTACCGGAGACTGATGACCAGATATATGGGTTGTCTTGTCTTCCGTTTTGGAATGCAAACCTGGGATCGGGTCTTCCGGAACATCTAGAGTTGTCAGTCAGGACAACAACTTGGATGAACCCCAACGCGGTTTTCACTGTTGGCGTTAAAATCGATCCCTCACGGCTCCACAAGGCTCCGATAATGAGCGTTTACTTTCAGGCCGACCTGAAATTGGAGTGTGCTCGCCGCTACGGTATTGATTTCACACCCACCTTTGTGGATAGGTATACAAAGAGATCCCAATCGCTAACCTCAATGACCATAGTGTTACATTGTACGAAGGAATGGTCTTGGCGTTCCTCACTCCTATAAAAGCTGAATTAATTCGGGAGACCGTTCTACATGTTAGCCTTCAGTATTCATGTTCAGAGGTCAGAGTACCTGGGACTGCTTCCGAGAAAACAACTAAGGGTGATTTTGATGAATCACTGTTCGATATTAATCCAGATCTATCCCTGACATTCGCATTGCTTTAGTCCATGTACTACGTGAATTCTTGGACGTCTTCGCCATAACCAACGCCGAATTGGGTTGCACTTCGGTTGTTGAACAGAATATAAATACGGGAGACAACCACCCAATACGAGAGAGATTATGGACTCGCTACTCTGTTGAGGAGGAAAACATAATTTCCAAGCAAGTGAAAGACATATAGTACAGCCGTACTCCTCTTGGGCATGTAACGTCGTCGTAACTACGAAGAAGGACGGCGCACATCGCTTCACGTACAATTTCCGTTCTCTTAATCGGCGTACGTCATTGAGCTGTTTCCCGTTGTCACGAATTAGCGACGTAATAGATTCTATGGCAGGTAGTTCGTATTTTTGCCCCATAGATCTCATATCCGGTTATTGGCAGATCCTTATGAAGACTAGTGATAGTAGCCATCTAAAGACAGTGTTTATTACACGGGACGGTTGTTTCGTCTACTTGAGGATGTCTTTTGGCCTTGCAAACGCCTCCCAAGATTTCATGCGCCTAATGGCCTAACTCCTGAGTACGAATATGACGTCCATTTAGGCATTTGCGTCAAAGGTCATGCTTAGCGGTAGAGATTGAATGTAGGGTAAATGTCCACGCCTTTTTGAGAGAAGTGGTATCCGCATAACAATAAAAAACAAAAACGGGGTTCAACTTCTATCACTGTGGCCTTTATTTTTGTACTGCAAGGATTAACTACGGAGGTCATGTGACTTTAAGGTCAGAAGTCAAACATTGAATTTACTTGAATTTGAAGAAAACTCACGCCTATCTGATGCAATCGATCTCCTGAATACGAATATGACGTTCATTTTAACAATTGAACTAAGGATCATTCAGGGCAAAGGTCAAATTACTGTTTATTGATTGTTAATTATAAAGAAGTTTGAAGGTCTATATAAATCGAGCCCCTGAATACGTATATGATCTCGATTTAGCCCTTCTGAGGGCCTATATGATTGTACCATCCGTCCGTCCGTCTGTCCATCTGTCTGTAAGCACGCTAACTTTTGAACGCGTTGACCGATCTTAACCAAATTTGGTACACAGCCTCATTGGGTCATGGAACACACTAAATTCGAAGATGGGGAATGTAGGTCAAAGTTCAGTAGGTTAGAATTTACCTCAAAGTAAAAAAACCTTATTTTTGATATTTAAATTCGTACATCTTTTGACGGCGTCGACCGATTTAGACCATTCAAACGGTGCAGCGATTTCAGGACAGGGTCAAAAGTCAATAGTAGCCATGGTAACCAAATGTATACCTCCTCAGAAGGGCTCCGCCAAGTTGTAAATCAAGTTTTTACAAATAGATTACGGGTCATTCAGGTCAAAGGTCACATATTTACTATTTGCCTGATAAGATTAAAACCCCGTACAGGTCTATGTAAATTGATCTTCTAAGGTCGAATATGACATACGTTTTAGCAAATAGATAACGGGTCGTTCAGGTCGAAGGTAAAATTGTTTGTTGTTTGTGAATTCAGGGATAATCATAATATTCTTAGACTGTTAAGTAATTACATTTTAAATAGGAAATTTAGTATAATATTAGGTAGCATCATATCAAAAAGTTATGATGTTAATAGGGGTTCGGTGTTGGACAAACAAACAAATATACAGTATTTGCCGACGATCTGGTTATATACATCAGTGATGTAAATGTAGATAATGCTATTAGGATTATCGAGGGGTTTTAAAGGAATTGATTAGCTGGTGTGACATGAAGGGTTTAATAATTAATTTAGAAAAATATTTATAATATTTTTATAATATTTGACAAGATGATGAAAGAATGTTCTGCCGACATATGCGAATTGCATGTTAATGGGCAAAAAATGGACAAAGTTGATAGTTTTAAATGTTTGAGGGTATATTTAGACAATATAATGACCTTTAATGAACAGTTACAAACTGTAAGAAGTCGATTGGCATGAGCGATTGGATGCGTGTTGAAAATGAGGAGATATGTTCCTGAAAAGATGTTCATCGTCCTTTTGAATACGCATGTACTTTCAATAATTGACTATGGACTCCCAATCTGGGGGTTTGCAAAGAAAAAGAGTTTGGGGCAGCTACAGGATGTAATACATAGGATGCTGATGCTTTACTTTTACCCAAGTCTCTTAAGATATAGGGATCGAAAAGTCTTTGATACTGAGATTGATGTTCATTTGAATAACAATCCTAGTACTATGAAAAGGACTGGAGTGAAATTTGCCAGCCAAATAAATCCTTATGGTCATATAGAGAGGTTGTAATTTCTTACTTATAAGAGAGAAATTAAATTACATCTCCCTTATTATTTTTAGATATTTTAAGTTTGGTACAGTGATAAATGGAATGACGGATTTATGTGTTTGGAAGAAAAAAGAAGGTAGGAGAGGTGCCGTGCTGGAGGTAATAGCACATAAGACCGAGCTGTTTAGGAATTCGGTACAGTCGGGTTCAATCAGATTGTGGAATGATCACGGTCACGCTGAAAAATAAGAAATTAAGTGTTGAAGGGTTCAAGCTTCTATTGGCTCAGAGTATCCTCAAGGAAAGAGAAAATCTGTTTGAGGCGTAAATCATTAGTTTCATAGATAATTTAAAAAATGTATTAAATACAAAAATCGTACCGCTATTATAGTTTATCAGGTGTATGTATAAATGAAGTAACGTAAAATGTTAAAAAGTATTAAATAAATGTTCTTTTAGGGTTTGAGGTTGGACATTATCAAATTTATTGTTAGTCCAGTGCTATGTTCTATTGATCAGTACACTGGGATGATATTCAGGTTCGGTCACAGTTCATTCTTTATAGCTTAGTGGTAAGTCTATTATTGTTAGAAATTTGTAGTTGTTAATGTGAGAGGTTGAGGGAGATATGATTTTATCACGTTATATCACTTGAATAAAAGCTTCAATCAATAAATCAATCAAAAGATTAACAATCAATAAACAATTTGACCTTTGACCTTAACGACCCGTTATCTATTTGTTGAAACGTAAATCATATTCCATCTTAGAAGATCGATTTACATAGTCCTGAACGGGATATTAGTCTTATCAGGCAAATTGTGAATATGTGAACATGAATCTCTAAAAGACATGATCAATTTGACAAAATGGGCATCATATTCGTACCCATGGGGTCGATATAAATAGACTTGATAGCTCCTTTAAGATTAACAATCAATAAACAATTTTACTTCTGACCTGAACGACCCTATTTGTCAAAGACTAGTTCCAAATCAAATTAGATGGTGAAGTAGGGATGAAATTTACATGTCGTCAAATAACCACCCGAATGAGGACACTAATAGTTGAAATAAGGTGTAGTGAAGAATCGTATGTAATTCGTCTTACAATGTAAAAACTATGTGCTTTGGACGTGCAGAGCTGGTAGAATGATTCGACGGTGAAAGGCCTAAAATTATACTATATTTTAAATTGTAGTTATTTTAAATGCTATTTGTATGCACAACACCAACGATTGAAAATGCTAATACGACGTTTAGGCCCATAATAATAATTCTCGCAGGTACAGTTATTAGAATAATAATGGTAATTCTGGTAGTTATAATAATTGTAATAATCGTTGTAAATCTAGTGGTCACAATAATTAGAATAATAGTAATTCCGGTAGTTGTAATAATTGTAATAACCATAGTAATCCTAGTGGGCATAATAATTAGAACAATCATAGTAATTCTGGTTATTACAGTAATTGTAATAGTCATAGTAATTTTGGTAAATATAATAATTGTAATGGTCGAAGTAATTCTGGCAGAAATAATAATTGTAATAGTCATACTAATTCCGCTAGTTGTAATAATTGAAGATAACTGTAATTCCGGTAGTCATAATAATTGTAATTATCGTGGTACTTGTGGTAGGTATAATAATCATAGTAATTCTGGCAGCTATAATTTCAGAATAATCATAGTAGTTCTGGCAATTATAATAATCGTACTAGTCGTGGTAATAGTAGTAGTAATTCCGCTGGTTATCATAATTGTAAATCATAATAATTCAGGCAGTTATAATAATTGCATTAAGCATAGTAATTCAGGTAGTTATAATAATTGTAATAGTCATGGCAATTCTGGTAGTTATAATAATTGTAGTAAGCGTAGTAAATTTAGTGGTCATATGAGCTAGAACAATCATAGTAATTCTGCTAATTAAAATAATTGTATAAGTCACAGTAATTCTGGTAGTTATAATAATGGCAGTAGTCATGGTAATTTAGGTAGTTATATGAGTTGTAATAGTTTATTAATTTTGGTAGTTATGATCATTAGAATAATAATAGTAATTCTGGTAGTCATAATAATTGCAATAATCGTAGTGAATGTAGTGGTCATAATAATTAGAACAATCATAGTAATTTTGGTAGCTCTAAGAATTGTAATAGTCATAACAATTCTGGTAATTATAATAATTGTAGTAGTCATAGTAATTCATGTAATTGTTATAATTGTAACAGTCATAATAATTCTGGCAGTGATCATTATTAGAATAATAATAATAATTCTGGTAGTTATGATTATTCGAATAATAATATTAATGCTGGGCGGTAATAATTATTATAATTATTAGAGTAATACTGGTAGTTACGTTAATTGTAATAATCGTAGCATATCTAGTGGTCAGATTAACTAGAATAATCATAGTAATTCTGGTAATTTAAATATTTGTAATAATCGTAGTAATTCTGGTAGTTATAATAATTTTAGTAGTCATT
>JAAXYV010000342.1:0-12961 GCA_036851875.1 Novacerus sp. FZ-2019
GGCCCACATCATGTGGACCTGATGGGGCCCACATCATGTGGACCTGATTGGGTCCACATAGCATTAAAAGCAATGGTGTGGGCCCCGTCCACATTGGGTCCACTTTGTCTTGGTGGTCCGGACCACCTGAAAACGTGCCGGATAAGTACACCTCAGCAGGAGTTTACAATATTATTAGGTGTTCTTGTAGGAAAGAAACGATACATGATACCAGACCCTCGAAATCTTAAAATGTTCCTGCACGCGCAAAGTCGAATGTCCCTGCAGCATCCCTGCAAGCCACCCTCCCACAAATCTATTTTTCGAGGGTCTGCATAACACTACCCACATTTGTGAAAAGGTAATTTCCCAACAGTTATACAATTTTAATTCATTATAATACAACTTTTTTAATTCAGAGAACAGAATAGGGGTAATGTAGTAATGAGGTATAACGGTAAAAATTGAAGTAGAGGTCTCAACAAATGTGTAAGCTAATTGAAACAATTCCTAATTCACTGCACGGTAATCAATTTACATCATACCAAATTATGCCCTGGTGGATGTCTACCAGGAATCGGTGGTACTTCCCACAGAGATTCACCGTTGGCACAATTCCAAAAATACCATCGGTTTTCTCTTTTGCTCCAAAATTTTCGCCAGCCAACTGAGAGCAATTCAGGAGGAAGGTCATGTTCTTGTCCACCTGGGCCATTACTAAACGGGTTTCCTACAGTTGGAACTCCCTGAAAATACACGCACGTATTCTAGATATCAAGTTTCACAAACGAAAATTAAATTAACTTCGTTTTATGATAAACAAATTGAAATGCAACAGAAATGTACTGAGCAGTTGATTGTACGTTTTCTCAGCCTATAATTGAACTGACCCAAGAAAAAGCATAAAAATAAACGAACTAACCTGTGGAGTATGAGGTACTGGTGCTGGTGTCAAAGGACCTGAAATTGGTTGAGGTGAATTAGCTTGTAAATTTAAGCTAAAAGGCTGTTGTGATGAAGTCACAGGCGGCAATGCGTGTTGATGCGGCGATGGATTGTGTGGATATGACTGAGGCTGCGGAACTGGGTATTGATGATGAGATGATAGAGCTGGTTGTGAATGACTGGAAATTTGGGCATGGTGTGGTTGCGGTGGCATACCAAGAGAAGATGGTGGAGGTTGTGGTTGAGGCTGAGAAGGACCTGGAGCAGCATGCTGATGCGGCTGTTGTTGGTTTGGCGCTGCTGGATGTATTTGCCCATGGTGTGGACCTGGAGGTGGGTAAGGACTGTGACTTTGAGGCGGTGGAGGCGGAAGTTGATGAGGATGTGAATGAGGAGGAGGTGAATAATGAATCTGGCCTGGATGATGCCCAACCGGAGGATACGGAAGGTAAGAATGAGGATGATGATTATGTTGCTGGATAGCTTCTGGACCAGTTGGTGACTGAAGATGCTGAAGTGTATGGTTCCCTCTATGGTGTAGTGGAACAGGTGGACTGGTGCCAGTACTGGAGGGATGTGGTAGCTGTGGATGCTGAAGTTGTTGTGAGTGAGGAGAAAGTACGTTGTGATTGTGATTTGGACCGATGGGAATGCTAGCGTTGTTGTATGGCTCCCAAGAAGACATCCCTTATGCTCTTGCCGTTGTCTATAGCTGCTCAGAAGCTTCTCCTTTACTTCAAATGTTGGATGTTAAAACCGACCGATACCGATAGAGAACGACGAGTTGATTGAGAGGCAGGCAACCGAGTAGCAGTTTTATTTTAGTAGCTCCAACACACATAATATATAGGTATATAGAGTATAACAGATAGGCAGATAGTGGCAATACTAGAAGTGTATTATATGTAGATTACACTTGACTCACACAACACTCAAAATCGGCACACACATTTGACATGTAACTTCAAATTTGGAAGATTATCCAATAATTGAATTTAATTCTTCGTCCTGAGGTCATAGGTTAGTACAAGAAAGGTACGAATGTATAAACACCTATACATCAACTCTACAAATCGTCTTCACAACAGTCCGTTATAGTTGAATAGTTTATTTATATATACTCCTTTGCGTTAGAACTTATTCCGTCTATTGTCTACAATCTAAAGTGTTTCACTTACAACTTACGTCAGTTTTAGTTCTCCTCCTATGACGGCAACAACTACATAGAATAGAGCAATGGATGATGATGGAGGAAGGCAGCTCAACGAAGTTGAAAGTCCGAATTTTTTGTATTTAAAATTCTCGAGTTTTCCCCACTATTTTATACATATTTTTAGATGGCCGGGGTAGGGAAAAAATGGGCTTTTCTATCACTTAAATCTCCCTTCAACATTTTAACCCCGGGTTACTTCCTCACACTAAAAACCGAGGAACATTTTCGAGCACGTTTAAATATTTCGAGAGACGAAATTCCGTAATCTCTCCTTCACGACGCCACAACTCAACCTGCCTAGCTGCACAGGCGAGGCAAAGCACAAGACCTATTGTATCGTAGCAAAACTTACTACACGTTTTTGCATCCTTTTGCTTTACAAACATTGCCCACCTTTTGAAACAGCCGATCCAAGCTTACCAGACGCGCGCAATGTTTATCGACTGGTTTGTTTCAGCAATGCCCATTGGTTTACACATCTCCACTCCGCCCTTCATATATTTCTCTTCTTCGTAGTCTTGGACTGTGCTCCGATTTTCTTAAGGGTTACATGGCACAGTATAACTCCTCCTAGGTTAGGTGGCCAGACTTTGTTGAGTCGGAGGGATCGACCCGATACACGTTTCAAATGCAAATACTATAAAGTCAACTATAGGTAATAGAATGCTTCTCTCAGCGTCCTGTTGTTTTTCATGCTATCGCAGGGCATCGCTCACATCGGCAGCAGCGGCATCGCTTTCGCTTCGCATCGTACATTTAACATTGCGGCTAAAGAATATGCTTTTCCTTTAACTCCTTCCTATAACGTTGCATACTGTTGTATAATGCAATACACTAGGCAGACGAGGCGGTGGCGGAGGGGAACGAAACGAAGACGATCGAATTCTGGCGAGGTCATTTTATCAATGAATTTCTAGTCTGGTCTGGTCTGGCTTCACTTCAACTTCAGCCTTGAGGCTGCTTGCAAACTCATAGGAATATTGGATAGGGATTGCCGATTGAAATGGAAGGAAGGAATTACATTATACAGAAACTATACAAATCCAACCTCACATGCATACAGAACGGACGGACAAAAATATAGAGCAGAGCAGAAATAAGGCAAGGCAGTGCATTGGATTGGAGCACAACGCATACTTCTATTGCTGAACTGGACTTTCTTCAAATTCTCAGTCACAGTCAGCTCAACACAGCAGTTTTCGGTGGATCTGCCGGTGATTTCGGTGCGGAAAAATAAATAAGGCTCGGTTCTCGGTCGTGTGTATTCCTTGTGTAGTGTAGTGTGTAGGTGGATTGTTTTGTAGTGCTGTGAATGACAAATTACCAATTGTTTTGCTTTGGTTTCCTTGTAGTTGCAGAGAGTGAGTTAAATTGAGTCTTGAGTGTAAGTGGTTGGGATCTGGTTAGTCTGGTCCTGGTTTGGGTTCTGGGACTAAAAGGAGCGAGTCTGTAGGGTGGGTAAAAGGTGATATTATTATTATTATTATTTAATCAGTATTCCATTCCATGCAAATCATCCTTACGTCATAATATGGCACGTTAGTATATATACCTGGTCTGTCTGGTGTTGGGTATGGGTGACCGTGTGTTGATTTCGTCTTAGGTTCAGTCGTCATAGTCACACTCAGGTAGGCAATTCCGTATAATAGTCATATTATTCTGAACTGAATGTATTTCCAGACATTAGGTCATACACAGCCTAGTGTAAACAACGGTGGAGGAAATGTGAATTGGGAAGGATGATAATAATGTATGCATTATTTACATCACATTCTCATTAGTAATTTCAACAGTCTTCTCACCTACCTATACAAGCCCCACACTTACCTTGCCTTGCTGTATTCATTGTTATTGGTGATTGGTTTTCAAATCAAGGATGTTAAGTGACGAGGCGGTGAATCAGTAATGTAAGTAATAATATACTAAAGCTCATGCGATAGGTATATATATTTTAGACGTGGAGCGAGTCGGACCGAACTCTGCTCCGGCTCTGATGTGACAGAGTTTTTATATTTCGCATTGCGTATACTTCCACCTTCTGCTGGCTTCGGAGTCTTTAATTTGCGCTAAAGAAGTAAAACAACACAAAACCTTGTCAGTGCAGAGTTGAGTTGAGTGTGGAGTGTCTGTGACTTTAAATTTTAGTTATTCTTTCATTACGAATGCTGTAGTGGCTTTATACAATTAATTAGTGATAATGATGTGGAGTGTGGTCTAATATCAGAAATCTTAACAAATAACAAAAGTCTGCTGAAGCTTCCGGGAGTAAGTAAGTCTTTATTAATGAACAAATGTGATATGATTTAAGCTGATTGTATATATCCTGTATGCGTCAAGTTCGAAATTACAGCATATTATTTAAATTTTTTATGTACAAGATTTACAACCGCATGTCAAGGCTGTGGAAAGATGCTTGATTTGATTATAATTATTAACGTATAATTTTCATTGAATCTACCAGCTCTTGACCTGCTATGGTGTATATTATATGGTTAAAAGCTGTGAAGTATGAATATAATTTCTATTGCAACATTTGATACTATTCGAAATGGTTGGTTATTAATAGTTATAGTCTACAATTATTGTTTAGAATTATGAAGTCAGGGTTAACTGAGAAAGTTCATAATAAATGTTTTATTCAGTTTCATTGATCTGATGATTTTTAAATAAATCTGGGATGTTAAGGATATATTATTATAAGGTTTGTTGCAGATTTCAGTATTGTCTGTGTGATGGTAATTTTTCATTTAAATACCTGATAACTGCGGTGTCACGTAATTAAACCAGTATTGCTTTACTTACGTCAAAGTGTGCGTTCACTTTCCAAATCCATGGGATTAGGATTGCAGGATGATGCGAATGTGAGAAATCATGCTATTTAATGTTTTGTTCGTTACCTTGATTCTGTTTGACCCAATTCTTTGTCATTGCAGCTAGCCATAGTAAAAGTCATTTCTCATTTTGCAAACTTTACAACTCTGTATAGAATATTACTAAACATATAATATTATTTTACTTGTTTTTAGGAACTGAATGTAGGTATCGACACTAGGCTGTATTTCATGAATACTGTTTGTCTAACTAATATCATCTTCTATGAATTATACATTATCGTATTTCATGAAACCCAAGCAAAGTTTTATTTGTATGAATTTGTTGTTCATTTGCAGTTCCATCAAGAAGTTGAATATCAATGCGTGTGTATACTCATCTTTAGCTATCAGAACAAAATGGGCCTCGAAGTCCAATATTTAACCCCTGAACATTTGCAGGGCTTCGACAACTACAAAGTAAACCCATACGTATACATTTGTTGTATTCAATTCACATCCTATGGTGGAATGGAAACATAATTATATATCTATGTATTGGTTTGTTTCCAGTACTCATCCGTTGATACAAGCCCATTGAGTAATTATGTTATGCACCCATTTTGGAATGCTGTCGTCAAGGTATGTATATTCGATTTCCAATTTCATTTAAAATTGAAACGACTGAGCAATACTTCGTTGTTTTTGTAGGTTGAGTAATAAATCGAAGAGGCAGAATTAGAATTATAACTATGCTGTATACAGTTACTACAGTTTCAAATTATAGGTTTATGCCCTAAGGATATCAATATAAATGAGTTGTCTGCTTCGTGTCGCTAAACTATTCCACATAAACCATGTTTTGTTTTTCATTGAATTTCAGTTATATAAATAGATTAAACATGAAACAGTTCTACATGGTTGTGGTAAAGCGTCTGTATATCTGTACTGTCTTGGTAGAAATGATTGAGCTAAGTCCATCTACGACGCTACGTAACACAGTTAACACGCCACTTCTGGAGTGATTGAATGCACTACAATCTTCAATCTTTATCAAAGGTCATGGGCTAACCAATGCTGTTATAAGCGATAAAAACCTACAATTCATCATCATCAATAGATCTTTTCAGACTTGATTTGGAACTCTTATGGTTTCATTCTAGGCTGAATTGTTATATTATGTTCTCAGTTCCTGGCAACAGAACTTTAATTTTTTTTAAATCTTTCAGTTACTCACGACATACATTTTCATTTTTCATGTATGTCTGTAATTGTAATGATGTAAATTAGATCATTTTTTTGTATTCCAGAAAATTAGGTTAAAAACTCATATTTGATTCAATGTTTTTGTACAATAAATATTTTATTTAGGCATTAATACACAAGTAGCATTACTCATGACTTAGTATTGTTGGCAGAAGTAGTACTCAGATTATTGTTTTACTGGCAGTGTATGAAGGAATTTCATTCACATGAATGTAGATATGGGGCGAAAATACGTCGTATTCGATGAGTGGTAGAATTCTTATCACTTTGCAGCATGCCCTTACATACCACTTTTTATGTTTATTTTTTGTTACTATTTAGATCTGCCCTATGTGGATCGCTCCAAATGTCCTCACTTTTACGGGATTCCTGTTCACCGTGGCTAATTTTATTTTACTAAGTATATATGACTATCACTTCTATGCTGGTGGAGGAGGTGATCCAGCTTCAGCCTACTTACCAGTTCCTCGATGGGTCTGGCTAGTAGCCGCCTTCAACCTTTTTATGTCACATACATTGGGTACTATTTTCAGTTCTTTTAGTTAAATAATTTATTAAACTCGTTGACACAACATGAAAAAGATTTTGACTATTGTTTATGTAGATGGGATTGATGGCAAACAAGCAAGAAGGACTGGGTCATCAGGACCCCTTGGAGAACTATTCGACCATGGGCTGGACTCATGGACAACCGTGTTCATTCCGACTGGTCTGTACTCTGTCTTTGGCCGCGGTCCATACAGCATCTCCATTAAAAGAATGTTCTTTTGTTACTGGAATGTTTTCTTCAACTTCATTTTCTCGCATTGGGAGAAGTATAATACTGGAGTATTGTACCTCCCTTGGGGATACGATGCTTCCATGGTGGTATGCTTTTAACATAATCAGAATTTTTACACTTAACGATTTTTATGAATTACTATATGCACAATCAATGCTCTGTTATTTACAGGTCTGTTTCTTAGTGTTTATCGTAAGTGCATTCGGAGGCCACGATATTTGGAAGTTTGATTTACCTGGAGGATACACTAGTGGCAATTTAGTAGAGTTCCTTCTATATGCCGGTTCGATTGGTCTTTCCATGCCCGTGGCATGTTACAACGTGTACAGGTAATGATATTGACGAATGTGACTGGAATAAAAAATTGGTTGTAATGTTAGAAATTGATTTGTGTTATAGAGCGTACAAAGATGGAACAGGAAAAATGCGTCCTTTCTTTGAGGCTGGAAGACCTTTGTGCTCCGCCATTATTTTGATGGTTGTGACAACATTTTGGGTATTCCTGTCTCCAGCTGACATTCTGGTACATGAATCCAGAGCGTTTTTCTACATGGTGGGCACCGTCTTCTCGCATATGTGTTGCCGTTTGATCGTGGCTCAAATGAGTAACACTCGTTGTGAGGCCTTCGATTGGCTCCTCTTCCCTGTTACAGCGTTAGCTTCCGTGTCGCTTATCCTTCGACCTGGACTTGCCTTTGAAGCCACGGCTGTCTACGTCCTTGCGATTCTTTCTACTCTTTCTCAAATCCATTACGGAGTTTGCGTTGTAAGTGCAATTTCTGGTTGTCGTAAAGTACTTAGTTTGTATAAACTATTTGATTTTATTATCATTTTCAAAATTTTGAACAGGTTCGGCAAATGTGCCGGCATTTCCACATCGACTGCTTCCGGATAAAGGATAGAGGGGATTGACTATTAGCCGGCAGCGCATGAATCAAGCACAATCCGGAGAGAAACTTTAGAGAGGATTACAACAGCCCACGCTTATTAACTTGTAGCAGAATACAGCCAGCAAATGTACCAATGGTAGCCTGACTATAAAAGTCATTAGTTAAGAAAGCAAAAGCAAGTAGCAATGCATGTTCCAAAATTAGATATTAAACAATGGCTCTTTGTCGTTTTCACTTGCCTTGTTCTTGCCCAAGCTCTGGGTTTTTCAGGTCACAATTGTTATAAAAAAGAAAGACATAAGAACTTGGCAAGTCAGAAGATGAAGACTACAAGGGTATCAATGCTGCGTTTGTGCTGGATTTGTAGTGTGTATCCTACTCTAAAATTTCTACCAGATTTGCTCTTATCTAGGCAAAGTCATTCACAATCAAACAGTCACAGTTTCTTAAAACCTAATCATTTCCATTTTCCTACACCTTAGTGCATAGAATATAAGGACGTTTTTATTTTGTACCGTACCATACTCTGTTATACTTTAATCTATACTCTATTTTTTGTATCCATTCCATCATGTGCATTTATCGTATCGTTAGTTAGATGCACGTTATATAGAGTATTCTATTCACATAGATGAACTAACTGCACACAAATATTTTAGAACGTGGTCTGCAGTAATGCCACTGATGAGCTAAGAAGTTTGGATTATGACACAATACGTCAAAATCAAAATTGCGGGATCATAAAGAAGGAACATAGTTGTGGACTAGGTGAAATGTTAACCATTGTTTTCACAACGTGTCTGCAATTTGTGAAAACAATTAATACCTGGCTTAAAGTTAATATAATGATCTACGGTCTTGCGGCCCTAAAATCTGTAAACGTTGAAAGTAATCAAACCGTTAGAGAAGAATAGTTAGTACGGAATTTGATCATCAACGTGTGATGAAACTAACCAGATGCAGCTGCTCAAAGTATTTGAGATTCAACATTGTGAAGAAATTAATACCTTGCGTACGCCAACATGGCTGTACAAAAATCTTTTTAAGTTGCTTTTCATTAGTTAAAAGTTAGAGTTTCTTAATTGCAAGCTTTCTACGGTGAACTATGCTCAACATTAATTCCTTCTAAAGAAATGCATTTAAAATTTTGTTCTTTATTCACTGTCTGTGCTACTTTTATTCTTGCATTCTGTACTGTGATTTTGCCTAGGATTGATGATTTTCAATTAAGATCACAAGTTACGTAGATTACTTCATGTTGTAAATGTTTACACTGTTTTAGCATTTTCGAAGTAATCGCACGCCTATAGTTGATGATTGAAAATCAGTTTCATGCGCTGTCGCCTCATACAAGTCTATTGTTATGTTTGAATTATTGTAGCTACCATATTTTCAATGATTATGCATGAAGACACCAACTTAATATATATTAATTGTTGGCCATGTGTTGTGTTGTGCAATGTGTCTGCAATTAAATGTACACAAAAGTATATCCATGTGTTGTCTTTGTTCAGACGTCAGAATATTCAGTCTGTTACCCGTATGTCATATGTATGAAAAAATTATAGATATAGTATTTACTCTTTACAAACAATTAGTAGAAGATGCTGTCAATTGACATGTGCAGCAGTACATGTTTACCTGGGCGGTCTCCGGGTTTCGTTGATTTGTTGTATTATGTCTGTGTGGTTTTATTTTGTAGGAAATAGTAAAATATGAAAGCACATCTGTAAGGATGATTTTCAAATCCAATTCTTGTGCTTTCCTTTCCTGTATAGTCCCCGGGATCACTCTTTCTTATTTGGTTTTTATGATGTTTGTATTGTATAGTTTGAGAAATTTTAATATGCCTTAATATCAGAGTGTTTTGTTTGTTTTTTATTTAAGTAAACAGGTAGTGCATTTAAGTGTATATGTATTTGAATAAGAAAATTATTGCACCTTTTATACGTGACAAAATTGATTTAAAATTATGAGGATGATGCTGAGTGTTTGTTAATGTCAGTTAGTCAAAGAAAGTAACAAATCAGTGTAGTTGATTGATACTTGATATAGTACTTGGAAAGTCACAGTGTCGCCTTAATGATCTTATGTATGATTATAGTGTAAGAAGGAATCCAGTTCGCTATGTCAGCTTATGTAGTATCGTTAATAACTTATTTAGATTAATAGAATAAAAGTCACTACCAAATTTTACAATATAAATGCATAAATACCTTTATCGTAATTATGATTACCTAGTCGTGGGGTAAATTGTAGTCTCTTAACAAGAATGCATATAATATAGTTTGCTGAGTAACCTTAGCTGTATCAAATTAAATGTTCGATAAATTGAATTATTATACTATAGCTAACAAGAATAAAACCAGAATTAAACCTAAAAAGTACTAATGTGTTGCTTGCCTTTGTTTTATTTTTTGTTTTCAATTCCAAGAATTTTTACTTTATTCAATGTATCGGCTAGAATGTATTAGCGCTGGTACAGGATATGTTTGTCTAAATTGTCATTTTATAACATTTTATAAGATTCATAGACCAAACAACAACAGTTAATATTAATTATAAAGAAGTAAATTTCATTAATTGCATTCGTAACTGAAATGATAATGTTTTTTGGTTATTTTGTTTTATCTAACATAAAATAAATAAATGCTGAGGCTGATAGGATATACATACAGTGGGAATAATTCATAATAATATGCCTATCGTTTACATATGTTACATTTGTGAACTTGTATACAAAGTTGATCTGTGGCCCTTCCATTACAACATAGCATTTCGACTGAAGGAAAATCTGCAAGCAGATTTACAAACTCAAAGTGTCGAGGAAGTACAACAATCGGGCTATTCATGATTTCTGGGTTAATATCTGATGCGTACTTCATATACATCCATACGACTTATACATGAAAAAGAGCCTTAATTACATGTAATAATGTCAGTATTTTCCATTTATGATGACTAAAATTAGAATGACATTAATGAGCTTATTGATTTAAGGTATTTGGATAGATATTTTTAGTCATTAGGGGCTCTTGTGCTTCGTTGTTAGCCTGAAAACCGTCTCCACTCCCTTCACATTCACACTGACAGTTTTCACACCTTTCTCCAGTTTGTCGAGGTAGTTGGTAAAGCTGTCTACTATATTCCTGTTGAAGCCAGACAGAAAAATAAGTATTCATTAGCACATTGTTATAGGGTTCGTTAAGCTAAGTAAGTTGTAAGTATAGTTGCACCCTTATTTATTTCATCACGCGTCAAGCGGTAATCTCCGTGCTAGTTAAAAGCAAATATTCAACTAAAGTGTAAATAGGAAATATTATGAACTCGACAAAAACAAAACGTTCTCGAAATACATTTTTAATTTTCGTTTGAGACAGTAAGTTGAATGTTACCTTCCATGTTAATTTCAAAGTTCATATTTAAAAATACTATCCAGAAATATAGGTAGTATGTATTAGTAATATTTGTATTTGAATGTAGTTTAATATATATTTTATTTTGCTGTCTTTTTTAACCCAGAAAGTAATAATATAATATGATAACACGTTGGCAATTCATCATCATTCCCACAATAAAGATATTGACATAAATGGCTTTTCCTTTTTTTTTTTTGCTTACATGTATTTTTCAACTTGGCCTTCGGTATTTTTGGTGTATCTGACAACGAACCACAGGTCACTAGGGAGTTGGTACGCATAGACATCATGGGCATTTTTAGCATTTTTATTAGAAGGTCTCATGTGCTTCTCAAAAGCCTGTGTGAGGGTTTGATCTTCATCCAACTTCTCTGAGGACTTCTTATTATCTGTTGTCATAAGGTAGGCATGTCGCCCACCTCCCTCATCGTAGTCATAATCTTCGTCTGACAGGCGCCAGGAGGAGGGAGACTGTTTCACCCCATGACTCTTACTCTGATTGTGATTATTGTGGTGGTTGTGATTATTGTGGTGATGGTTTTGGTTGTTGTGGTTGTGATGGTTGTGATGATTCTTCATTCCACGTGGTCGACGTGCGGCCAAAGTTATGCTCATCATACATATGTACAGCACAAGGACCTGTAATTAATTCACACAAAATCAAACTACACATACAATTACAATACCACACCACAAAATCCACAATACTAGACGAAGCAAACCGTAATCTTTTATTACTGGGTGTTTATAAATAACTAGTATACTATAGCCCCATATTATATAAAACACCATAGCATTGCAATCTTAATGAAAGACCTTGTCTATTAGAGATTCATTTTCTATTGTCTGCCTTGCCTACTGCCATGTGTTAATGATGCATTAATGAATTGCATACGCTTAATATGGTATGTGATTAGTTCTCCGGTGATATTCTGTTGAATTTTGTAAGTGGTAGCTTTATTGTATATTGTATCATTATAATATATTTTCTCCTGTCTGCTGTACACTGACTGAACAGTAAAGTAAGAGAAATATATTTTTACTTTTCTATATTGCTATACTCAATAAATGGATGGTTTATTGTCGGTATACCTTCCTTAATCCCTAACCTATAGTTACACAGCTACCGTTTTTCAATCAGTACAGCATACACAATATGATGACTGTGTTTACTTGGAATATAACGGCATTGCCCAATTGGTCGTGAAAGAACCTTTCTTATTGTATCATTATTTATATTTAACAGCTACCCGGAAACTATATGTATAGGTATGTATATGTATGAAAGTTTCAGTCCCATCCCAATATTGAACAGCACATACAGTTTCTGTTGAAAAATGTAATGCGAAGCAGAAGCAGCTTCCAATACCAAACCAACTATAAAATTTGTGTACATAGATACCTATACATATATCCAAGACAGTGATTTTCTGTGGTTGGCACTTAAGTTAGTATAAATCTGCTCTCTATAGTAGCCTGGCCTGAGAATTTCAACCTTAATGAAATCAAAAGGTGTACGGTGTACCTATGTCATACGTAAATTATTTTTATTTATTTGCATCCCATACATGCATACATAACATACCTACATACAGAAAGCAGTTGACGTGCAAATAGTTTGCAGGTTGGAGCAAAACCTTACGTGCCTTGATGCATTC
>JAAXYV010000343.1:0-12956 GCA_036851875.1 Novacerus sp. FZ-2019
AAATATCTATCGATATATGTACAAATGTATACATAAATAAGTAAAAACACATCGATATAATATATGTGAATATAAATGCATATAACTATGTAAACAAATACGTGTAAATATAAATATTCGTATTATTATACAAATAAACACACACATAAATCTGTATACACGTTGTCTTGTCTTTACTATACTTATAACACTATAATATTTGATAACAGCCCACAAGCTTTTTCCATTTCTCTTAGGCACGTCAGGAGAATCAAAATTCTTTCTTCATTATTCTCCTATCCTGCTTTTCTTTATTCTTAAGAATTGATATAGTTTATCGGAGTTCTTATTTTTGGTAAGATTATGTGTCTATATGCTTGGTCATGGTCATTGACTCTCATATTAGTATTATAGTGGTACATTCTACGATGTGATAAGAGAGATAGAAACAATGGAATACTTTCTACCGCAAAATTCGATGCTCATATTAAGTTAAAGAGTTGAACGGATAGAAGATATTGCTTTTGAATTGAAGTAGATTGTGGTTGGTTGTGGTATTCTGTATGTCACTCTGTCTGTGGTGGGTGGTTGTATCCCGGGTGAAGATGATTTATAATACCCCATCATTAACTTGATGTCTAAGACGGTTATTGTTTTTCTCATAAAATTCCATTCTACATTCTATATACAATGCGTATATTCTTATTACCTCTATAGGTATACATAGGATTTTCTTTTTTGCTTTCCTACCCGCTACAAAGGAGAACACAAGACAATAAGAAAAGAGAGATAAGAAAGTTCAACCAAGCCAGGCCAGGTTGAACTAAGGCTACGCAAAATAAGACAAGGAAGAAAAAATGTTATTACATACAAGCTTCCTTAGATACGAGTATATCTTTGTAGGGAATGAAATAGAGATTTCCGAGATGAGAGGAACGTATATAGTATTCCGTCGAATGGCTTAGAAGGGTACAAATATTTTTGCAAAAGTCTTTGCTTTCTTTGCTCTTTCTACTCTGCTACATATTTCTGAGAGACGGGAATGTCAGGAATTTGGGTTAAATATTATTTTTAATAATAATGCACACTACATGGATGCATATATACTGTTGACTGTCTGTCTATAGAATGATGGTTATACCAAATATTCATGAGAAAAAATACTCCCCCGGTTTTTTAATATATTTCTTTCCTAAAAGCTTTGTATATTTGCTGTCTGCTGACACCAAAATGTCATTTTTCTGCGTAGATTTAATTTTTTGCAATATTTCCAATTTTTGTCGACTTAAAGGCTTATATTCAAGAGAGACAAAGGAGTAACAAAAAATTACGTTTTGCTATTCTATCTAAACTCTTCACTTTAGTACAATATCTACTGAAAGATGAAAAGAACATATATACAATACGCCAAAATTCAATGGCTTTTGATACACAAAACAACAGAACAGTTTTGTCTTATCCTGTAATTTAGGCCAAAGTTTAAGCAAACATGTTCTATTTCTCTGCTTTCTGCGAAAACAGCCATTCCTTCTTACAAGAGAAGAGATAAGAAATGTAAAATTAAACTAAGGGATCCCATAGTAAATGTAGAAACTGTTTACGACATCATACAACAATATCCCATGAGATTCAAACCCATGGGTTCCAATCGGGTGCGGACTAAACCCATAAGATTCTATCTGATGGGAAACAAACACATAAGATTCCATCTTTACTATTTATTTATAGCAAATTACAATTTTTTGAGAAAGATGAACATTGTCTTTATTATTCAGCAGTCAGTTTTCAAAATTTAGAGTCAACTAAAAAATTCGAATTATGAACTTGTGTCATAACTGCAGTTTTCTTTGAGTTGAACCGGATTGGTATGGCTTAGGGTACATGTATTCATAGTCCACCGTTCACAAGTCACCGTTCATATTTCCACTGATTGACTCAAGGTAAATAAATTGGACTGAACGATGCCCATGGTGTAAATGGACGTCTACTACATCCACCAACCCCAGTCATATTTATGATCACCATCTACCATGTCCGCCGACCTCCACGCATATTTATGTCCACCATGCAATGCTAGCTCTAGACAACTGCGGGTTTGCTGATTTAATCCTTGGGTCAGATTTCTTAATGGCTATAAATTTAATTTTACTAGAGAAAATTGAGTGCGTTCAAAATCCCAAGGGAACCCATGAGTTAGTAAAATCCCACCAGAACCAATGAGTAGATATCAAATACGTCCTTAAACTCTATTTTTGCGTGGGAACATTCAATCCTTCCAAATCACCCATGCAAACATCCAGAGCAAGCTCAATTAGTTTTTTATTGAAAGGCGACAAAAGTGCACATCACACAGGATGAACATATTAATACAACAAAAACGTCAAAGAAAGGAAACAATAGAAAAACTTCGGATAATTATGAACATCAAATAACAACATTTGGCTTACACCTTAGGTTAGAAGGATTGTATGTAAAAGTAAAGAATAGAAAACAGCTTAGTCTATGCATAGATTTCTGGCTAAGTCTTTCTCTCTTTGTCTTTTGTCTACCAACAATACGTTATGTAAAATTCAAAGTACGTGTAAAGTGAATAGGACTTCTTACACTGAGAGGCTATAGGTGGTTAAAAGAAAAATAATCTGTAGCCAAGCCAGGTTAAGTCAAGGAAGGATCTTGAGTCCGAATCTATTCTGTTGTACATTTTCCATGAGATAAGTTCTTCTATACATACTGTATGTATGTATGCATGTAAGTAAGTAAGGAATGAAGGAATTATATGAGAATATTATACATATATATGTATGTATATATATATACTTATAGCTCCAAAGCAGGAACAAACGTAAAAGAAAGGAAAGGAAAGTAAATGAAAAAGAAAAAAGGGTGACGACAAGACAAGCCAAACAGGAGAGAAGAGGAGAAAGAGAATATGTTTTCTTATTTAAACAAAGCCTTTGTTCTTTTCAATCTTTTCTTTTCCGTAAGCTGAGCTGAGTTGAGTTGAGTTTGAGCTAAACTAAGCTTCACGTTTGTAACCAACTACATAAAGGATGAAGCAAAGGAAACGCAAAGTGAAATAAAGTGAAAGAACCTGGTGAAAGTAGTGAAGATAAAGGAAAGGAAAGTAAAGCAAAGCAACGGAAAGGCAAGGAAAAAGGGTAAGGAAAAGAAAATTGTGGAGAGTGATTGTGTTTTCTTTACTCTTGAAGGAAATGACTGAAACGAGGTAAATTAAATCACATTCACAGTCCCGCTCTCACTTCACTCCATGCCATCACCATGCCACTCTTATTCTACACTCTAAAAATTCAACCCCATAGTATAGCAAAGTATAGTATACAATACCATAGCATACACTCCAGCTGCAATCCAATTCAATCCATTCCCTTACTTTATTTTAACCGGAGTTCAACTCAACATGTACAAATCCTGTCTTGTCCTCCATTAATTCTAACTCAACTGAATCTCTATAAAAATACAATACCATGTATAGTATACATACATAAGCTCTACCGTTCTACTCCCTCCCATTCACACTGAATAAAATCTACAGCAAATCTTCCTGACTTCCTTTAAAAGCTACCTTTCACCTCAATTCATTTCTGCTTTAAATTTTCATGCAAACACTTTCTACATACCAAGATAGATTGAGTTAATACGAGACTAACACGGGAAGCTAAATCCTGTGAGTTAGTAGAAGTGCGTGGAATTCTAAATATACAATTTTAAATCTATCGCTTAAAGCCTTAAATAAGTTTCCATTGATTTCAGACCAGCATTCAATCACATCCTTTCAGTATTCGAGATTGCAGTGTTACATTCAATCAATACATATAATTTATCACTTCCGTTAAACAATAGTGAATGTTTATCCATACAACGAGTTTGTATATCACCGTGGAAATTATCGTGTGTCAAATAATAGAACTTCGACATAAAATGTATTGTCACTCCTCTGCGAATTTGGCACTAATGACTTTATTATATGACATTTTGGAAGTTTTTGACTTTTTTGGATTACCAGCTGACAAATCAACGGTGCCATATATGGCATGGATGACGGCAAACAAAAGAAAGCTAATCTCGGGTAAAACGAAAATTATTGCGATAGGTTCTCATGAGACGCTGAGGAAGGTTGGTAATATTAGTATGCATCGGAATCAATAAAGTCTTGTCTGTACAATTGATGCAAAGTTGAAATGGGATATTAATATGATAGCCAAGAGGTCTTTTCTGCTGATTAAATCTCTGTACCCACTAAGGCATATGCTATAGTTAAATAATTTAAAGCTAATATGTAACGCTCACGTGCTACCCATTTTGAATTACATGTCTATAGTATATGGAAATACTGACAAAAGTGTTCTGCTGAAAGCTGAGAAAGCACTGAGACAAGCCGGTAGATTTGCACTAGGAAAGAAAAAATTTGAAAAGGTAAAAGAAGTAATTACAAATCAACTGAAATGGTTATTCCCTGAATACCTTTTTGAATATGCTCTGTTGTGTTTTGCTCATAGTGTAATTTCAAATGAATGCCCGCCGTACTTCAAGAATTGCATCGAACTTAATGCAACTGCTCATTCACATAACACAAGAAGTGCAAATAACATTCAACCTACTAAACTACCAAAAAAAATACGAGGCTAAAAGAATTGCTAGCAAGGCCTAAGAATTCTTAGCGAAACTTGATAGTGACTTGAAGACTGCCTCAACTCAAGTTTTCAAAATGAAGCTAAAAACGCATGGCATAAAATTGTTTTGTCTGGCTGATGCCGGGCAAAGCAATGACTGTCAATGTGGTTCCAGGACAAATAATATTTGTACCACTTAATGAACAGAAATGTATAAATCGTACACCTAGGTTATATCAAAATAATATTTGTACCACTTAATGAACAGAAATGTATAAATCGTACACCTAGGTTAGATCCTAACATTCAGAGTTGCTAATTGATTTAGATCAACTGTAATTTTGACTCATGTACTTATACATTGACTGATCCATTCGACCCATGTATCTTATTTAAATTTGACTCATGTACAAATATGATCATTTATGTGGATATGCAGAAATGTCAAATGTATTAATTTTGGGCGCTATCTGAATAAATTCAATTCAATCTAGTATGTAATTATATGTTACATTATATAGATTACCACTAGATGTCATTAAGTTGAAATATCAAATGGTAATCCAAAAGTATCAGAAACTTCAAGAAATATCAGAGAGCCTACCTAATATATGCCAAATTCGCAGAATAACGACATCAAATCTAATGTAAGTAATACTGGTACTGGTAGTAGAGGTAAGTCATTTGGCATACCACTACTACCAGCAGTGTAATAGGTACCAACTTTAGCATGGTAGCAAGGAATACAGTATTTTCTGTTTAATTTACACTTATTATTATAAATGCCAGCAGCCAATTCAGAGCTACTCTAACTGCATCTGTTGCAGATAGAAGAGAATTCGAAGATGGTCGCCACATTCCTGCTCAAAATGTAGAATGCTGTTTCAAGCAAGTTCTAATTTTTAATATAAGAACTTTTGGTTAAAAATCACAGCAAGATTCTTTACTCCATCACTCCGTTCAATTGCTTCTATTTAATCATAAAGTAAAACACACTAGACATTGAGTGTAAGGGTTTGTATGTATTCACATTTTCTGCATACATACGCAACCAGATGTACGCATACATACATTCAAATTCAGCATCTATAAGTGACTATATAATAATACGCTTCGGTTATTCGAATTGTATTGTCCTTTATGTATTTGCAGCCAAAAGAGGACAACAGGTGGCCCATTCTTTCTTTCGGATGGCATCAACAGTGTCATTGCAGGACATTTTCATTTCACTTTCATTCTGACTCCTTGTTCTGCTAAGTGGGACTAAGCAATTCAATTCAATGCAGTGCAGTACAATAGACAACCCGTACTTACATACAGTATGTCATGTCAAGTGAAACGAATCCAGAGCATAGAGTATTTGTACAGCACAGTACATACAGTGGCTTCACTATGGCCTTGGTAATACAAAATGCTATAAGGTTGTATACTGTGTCATACAAACTACATAGGTAGGTATTATAGTAGATTTGCAATGCTGTGGAAACAAAAGTGCACAATGCATGGACGCAATCTCAGCTGAATTAAAGTAAGCGTCCTGGAACACTGATTGTGAGCCATTGAGTAAAATAGTGCAAGGACACGACACTCAGTTCAACCCATTGAATTTGGAAATGATGCTCCGGCTGCCCTTCTGTTTGCATTGCAACTGGGTGTAATCTAGCCTTGTTGAATTGCAATGGCGATGTGAATCCTCTAGAACAATATGATTACATAGATGTATGTATGTATGTAGGAGGGACTATAGGGAATGTCCAAAATACAATATAGTTACTCTCATTTGATCTCATCTTATCGGATGTGGTTGTGGTGCATATCTTTGATTAAAGTATCCTTATTGCAGTCTGTATATAGGGTATATAGTGAAATACTGTAAGTACTTGTGCTACATATGTTATGGGTTTAACTAAGAGGTTTGTGATTGACAAAAATGGGTAGTACTCGCATTTGTGGGGTTCTCAATATGTGAATGGGGAAAGTGGGCGGTTGGTTAGAGTACTTTGGTGAAACCTAACTGACTCTGGAATGATACTTGAGTTGAAGGAAAGCAAGATCACATCGGTTCAGTCCTGCCATAGAAACTAAAACAAGAGCCATATAGAACCACATAGACATGCCATTCCATGCCATGCCTTGCCACACCATTATCTATGTACTAAGCCCTATTTTCATTCTCTATATATTATATCTTCACATTCACATCACATCACATCACTTACTTCCTTCCTTCTGTCTATCCCCTTGCTTTTATATAAGACATAAATGCTTTTTTTCTTATTCTATCTTTTCGTCCTCCATCTTACTTTCATTTCATTTCATTTGAACTGCAAGGAAAACTCTAGTGAGTTGGAATGAAGAATTCTGCGTCACTTTACGTTACGTTGCGTTTCATTACGTTACATTTCATTGGATTGCATTGCATTATTATATTAGGTAATGTTCTTTATAGCCAAAAGTCAAAGCCAAAGCCAAGCCAAGCCAGCGAAGAAAAGCTAAAGGTCGGTCTTTCCTCTTTGGTGCGGGTGAGTGTCCATGGGGGTTTTGGGACTGTGGACAATGGAATATTTTTAAACGTGGTCATTTTTTTGGATACTTAATGTTTTCTAATGTGGTCGTTTGTTGGACAGAAATTGGAAATATTTTGAACGTGGTTATTTTTTTAATATTAGGTATTTGGATATTGATAATATTTTTTGGATGTGAACATTTTTGAACGTAGTAATTGTATGGAGATTTATACTTTATTCTGGAATTAGACGTGATAAAGTTTTGGAAGTGCACATTTTTTTAATTTGACAGTTTTTCAACATGTAAGTAGATATCTTTTGGATGTTGTCATTTCATGGAGATTCATACATTATTATGGAGTTAGACGTGGTCAGTTTTTTCATTTGGACATGTTTTGGACATCAGCAATTTTTGGAAGTGGAATTTTGTTTTAATATCCGAATTTTTTTCTTTTGATGATTTAGGTAAATTGAGGTAAAGAGCAAAAAGTAGTCTTTTTACTTAAGCAGTTTTATTGGTATGAATATTTCTTCCTGGACATTAACGTGGCTATATTTCGGACATGGACAATTGATGGCTGTGCCATTATTATTTCCTCGCCACCAACATGCTTTGATATGGAAGTACTTTTCCTATACTTGTACATAAACATTCCTCCTTGGACTCAGATAAATACATTGTTTCTTAAACCTCAAAATGAATACATTTTCTTCCATGTGACCTTGAATACGAATTTTTGCTTAGACATGGACATAGTCACAGGTACACCATGTACACTCACCTCTACTCCATATATAGCCTTTCTTTCATTCTACTTTTACTACAGAAAAGAACAGAGGACTTATATGAACTACCGACATTAAGACCGTACGCACCAAATTAGATCGAGTCACGGGCTCTTATGTGATATCGATCCTTCCTGGTTTGATCTGGACTGGACTGGACTGTCTAAAACCTATTTTTTGTTCACTTGAGTTGAGTTGAGTTGGGTGGGTTGAAGTTATAGTTTGACTTCACCCTAACCAAACGAAACGAAACCAAGCCACCAAGCCCAGCTTTGATGAAAAAAGGTTCGCCTCAGTTCTATGCGGTGTGGTGAGGTCTAGTTTGACCAAATAAAGAAAGATCCAGTGCCCAAGTGGCCAAGTCTTTGGGTTTCGTATCTATTCGGTAAGTTTGCTTTGGTTGTTGGAATTGGAATGCTGAGAAGGGAAATTATACGGCCTAGTAGTAAAGTAAGTGTAGCTTGACTCAACTGAACTGAACTGGACTTGTCTTAAGAGTATGCTCTCTACACAGACCATTTTATCCTTGCTGTAGAAACTTCCATAATAGCATTGGACCTATATAGTCAGCAGCTGCGGTTATAAGAACAGGTAAAAATTATTCACTTCTCCTCTGTCCCGACGAATTGAGGGGCAATCAATACTTTCTTACTATCACTTGTAGTAAGCTCTGTTTTAGCTGACTATATGTGTCCAACGCTGTGCTCACACTATTATAGAAGTTTCAACAGCAAGGATAAATGTTCTATACTACTGCTATTCAGTTTTTTCAGGCTTCTCCTACTGTTTGTATTAAACGCAGTAGGTCCCTACTTCTCTTTACTGAACTGACTAGCTTAGTTTATAATACAGATAGGAGGACTGGACAGGACTGAACTGAACTGATATTGAGCATCGCATGGTTCACTTAGATTTGTATGGGTTAGTGAATCCGTGAATGTGCGGAGGAGATATAGATACCTAAATGCTCTTTGAACCATGCTCTAATGTGAATGTCAGCTGTTATGTGCGTTCTATTTGTTTTATGGAACAATACTACTCATGCCCTATCGTATAATGCAGTAGGACATTTTCAGGCAGGACTTGGAGCGGGATATACCAAATATAGAATATAAAACCTGTATAGCCCGTTTTAATTCTCTAACTTGCTTTGCTGTACTTTGCCTATGTTGATGAGAACTATTTACATTATTACCTTTTCGTAGTAGGTAGGTAGTATGCATGTTTGTGTGTGGTGTCGCTTTTCCATTTTCATCTTTGTAATGTGTACCGGCACTGTAAAGGGAGGTATAGAATAATCCAGGAGAGAGTGAGTTTTTTATGTCATGAATTAATGAGCAATGATGAATTAGATCTGCCTGGCATATACACATTAAATACGTAGAATGTTGCTTGTCAATTATAATCAATCATTTAAGTAATTGAATATTGAGCCTCCCCTGTAGCTGAATTGATGGATTGATTGTTGCTTATTGATTAGGGTTTATATTTATTTACTCTTTTGCTTTGTCTTCTAAGCCATCAGTGTAAGTCAAATAGGTTGATAAGGTATTTATTATAGATATGACGTGTCTCGTAAGATGGCAGGACAGATAGTAAAAGTTTGAAATGTATTTGTATATAGGGTCTTGTCGGATAGCCGGTTTTGATGTAGCATACCGTATTGATTTAAAAAAAGGCCGGGAGAAAATGGTACAAACTACATTATATTTATCCCGGCCTGGATTCGACAAACCGTAATTGACCGTATTTCGAGATCAACTGCCAAAAACTGAAGATGTTTAATTTCCGTTCTTGGAATTCTCTGTTCGATCGCGAATATTTGTGGAATATTCCAACTCATTGAAACGGTGAAGCAACACTGACATAAACGGTGTTTTATTTACCAATATGCGTTTAAAATTGATAGTATAGATTAATTTAATTTTTGCCACTATCATATTATGCTGCTATAAATGAAACGTAGAACATGGATATCTTACAAACTTTCCATCTTTTGCCCCGCCATCCTAAGAGACAAGCCATCATTTTAAACTTTGCCGTTCTTGAACAAATACAGTCTGCAGTAAGAAATTATCAGGCACTAAGCAATGTGTTAAAAATTGCGCTAAATTTAAAGAATTCAGCTAAATGTAATGATGGAGTTTAAAAAACTCCGCCTAATTTAGCGGACAGCATAGCTAAATTTAGCCTTTCTGCCTTTTTTGCTAAATGCAAAACTTTCCTCTTGGTGCAACAATTTATCATGGTTCTAATTAGAAAGTACACGTCACATTATACATTATCACAAATAGAAAACACAAATCTTACATAGACACAATTTCTCAACGCAATATTTAACTACATATTCCAGTAAATTCAGCGTAATCTTTCATCGCCCTGCTAAATTTAGCTAATATACCGCTACCGTTAGTTGAAATCATATAGTATGTAGAAATATTTAAAGGTACTGGTATTTGGCCGTATCTCAGAAACTAGTCCGTCTCTAGATAAGGCTTTTTCCTTTATTTTTCCACGTATTTTATAATCTCACCTCCCGGCCATCTTTTTAATCAATACCCACTCTATAGATTGTAAATATGGAGTAATATCTTCTTTTCAACTGCACTTTAATTTACTAATTGACAAAACTAGGATTTCACCAACTGGAATGGAATGGCTTTGTTTCCTTGTGTAGATTTAGGATTTACGGTCTATGTTTAACTGGATTGGGGAGAATTTATTGATTCATATTGCATTGCATTGTGTACATAAACAACTCTTAAGCTTTTTATGTACAACTGCTTAAAGTAAATAAGCACAAGTACCAACCTTACTCATGCAAGAGCTTTTTTCTGTATGCATTACTTCAAACATTTGTATATACATGTACAATGTACATGCAAACAAATCCTATAGGTTGAGTTCGACTGTCATGAGTAATAATGAGACCCTTTATTGGCCCAGTACAGTATTGAAACTTGAGCTCACACTCAAGTTTTTATACATACATAAATATAACCCAATGCAAGGATAATCCAATGCATTCCACTCGACCCACTCCAACTCAATTTTCCAATCCCTTGAACCTTTTTCCACACTTATACATATATACAGAAATGTATGGAGGAAATACAATGAAGAGTTTCAGGTAAAGTAAAAAATTACGCTTTAAGCTCAAGTTGAAGTTTGTTCCTATTGCCACTACAGTCACAGTGGAGAATTGAACAATACAAACTAGAATCTACTGTACAATAAAGTCTACTCTAATAATGACATGGAATGAATTGTATTGAAATGAATTTGAAGTATGCATTGAATTTACTAAGAATAGAAGTGCCTACACGTGTTTCCATTATAAACTACACATGATGTGATAGGTGGTATTTAATATTTAATATTTTATGATTGAGATTACGGAAAAATGAAAATGAACTTTGTATTTTATATAGTGGAAATGAATAGCTATGTGAAGTTAAGTTAAGTTGAGTTGATTTGAGTTGAGTTAAACAGACCGAGGAAGAATTTTCTATTCCTACGCATTTGATTAAGTATCAAGATATGATTAAGTCTCATCTATGGAATGGAAATGAGAAATTGGGAATCGGAATGTGAATAAGAATGAGAATCAGAATCAGAGGAGATGGTGTAATATTGCAGTGCAATCGGAAACTCAAACTCAACTCAACTTTTCTATCCTTCAGTCTTTCTTATAGGTATATATTACAATCTTATGTAGAGTTCAGTATAGTTCCGTTCAGAGTGGAAGAGATAAGCAAATAAATATATCTAGTTGCTCCCTACTATATAACTATAGTAAGTTGTGGATATATATATATATTGTAAAATATAAGTAATATTAAATGCAAATCAAAGGGGTTTCATGCTTCAAATCTTATCTATGAATATAATGAAAGGAAAGCAAGAGAAAAGAGTATAGGTGAATGCAGATGGAAGAAAAGAGAAATTCCTTCTGCCTTTGTAAGATATTTTGTAGAAGATATACAGACCATTTATCATTGTTGTTTATACTCTTATAATAGTGTGAGTATAGCGCTGGACTCATCTAGTCAGCAGCAGCTGTGATTAAAATAAGTGAGGTACTGTCAGAACAGCCTTAGGTTTCCAATGTTATAGTTTACAGAGGTATAGCTTTAGATCTTAATAGCTATATACATTGCAACTCTTAGGCTGTTCTGACAGTAAAAAGTATTCACTGTCCCACGAATTGAGACGTAATTGAATTGGATTTTCTAGTTATTGCTGTAAGCCCAGTTGCTGTAGGCTATATTGATCCACAATTGTACTCACACTATTATGGAAGTTTAAATAAAAAGGATAAATGGACTGTATGTATGCATGTGTGTAGACTTATATATAATATATCTGGATTCTAATTGTGAGCTTGATTCGAGATGACTTGACTTGATTTTGCTTGGCTTGGCTTCTCTTGCTTGACTCCCATTTGAACGTAATTCAAGTGAACTCCACTGAACTCCAGTCAAGAATGAACTCCAATCCAATGCCTAAATGTATTTATTTTGTTCAGCTCTATACACATGAACTGCTGGAATGAGATGAAAAGAGCGATGAAAAGCTTGTAGAAGAGACAGAGAGAGAGAGGGAGAAAGAGAGAGAGAGAGAGAAAGAGAGAGAGAGAAAGAGAGAGAGAGAGAAATATCTACTTAATAATTCTTATGGCGTAAATCTGCTGTAGTATTTGCAGGGAATTTCTGAGGAAGCTATTTATTTACGCTAGACTGCAGCAAGTTATTAATAATCAGATATATACACAATGACACATCCTCTTTTCGTTGCAGTAACTCAAACTCAGACATCTCACTTGGTGGGACTCCTCTTGGAGAAAGTACAGAGAACACAGCCCCCTTTCACTGATTTCAGCAAGTTTTGAATATGCTTTCGTCTTGATCTTAAAGTAATGAGGAGAAATCACTAAGCTCATTTCACAATCAAAGTAATCCTAACCTCTCTTAACTCTTAAAGGTTCACTCAATTTTGTTTTTGTATCTTAGAAAAGTCAGTGGCAGATATGGCAAAAACTTTGCCGAATATG
>JAAXYV010000344.1:0-12950 GCA_036851875.1 Novacerus sp. FZ-2019
AAATACAAAGAAGGCAAATAATGTTTATTTTATGATTTCTAAGCATTATCAACATCAATTATATGGATATGTGTTTACTATTCAATTCGTCTTAATCAATATATAAATGTTTTCAAAAGAAGTATTCTTCATAAACAATGGGATATTATAAACATTTACACAATAAACAATACCTATAATTATGTATGCTCTCTATGAATCTTTTGAAGTAGCGCTATACATACATAAATATTTAAACAAGGATCAATATCTCTAATTGCTTATAACAATATAATGTTTTATAAATCCATGAATCTTTCATTTTCATTTTGTGTCAAGTATTATACTCTCCCCATAAGCAGGTTAGCGTGAGGTTAACTCGACATACTAAACTTCAACACATGAACTAAACATTGAGTACAACACAATCAGTACATATATCTCTATAAATAAGTATAACTTGAAGCAAAATTTATGAATAGCATTGCTATAAATCATTATACTACAATGCCATTCTATTTTATAGTTTCGTAATAATTTAACTAATCTCTCACATTTAAACTTTGAAAATACCTTATACGTTTGGCAAATATAAAGCACATCCAAATCAGCCTACATTACATTCTAACTCTTTAATTGATCAACAATATTTTATTGATGCAGTTTCTTTAAAAATGACATCCTCAACTGTAATAAACTTCTTCAATGGTAAGGAAGAAAGCATCCAATTCTCTCAAAATAATAACAAATGTAGTTTTGTTTACTAAATAATACAAGCTACTTCTTGGTATAAACGCATGTAAACGTATCGCCCTTTCAAATAGTACACGAGGAATAAGATATTGTGAACTAACGAACTAATAACATACGAAATTGAATTAGGTAGGTCCAAGACAATGGCAATACTACATTCAACATTTGAGATATTAAGCAGTAATGGAAGTGCAGTCGCAGTTGAGTTCCCTATGTTAAAGTAAAACAATTTTGAATGTAACTTACATGTATGTAGGCACTCTGTAACAGTAGTAGCGTCAATCAAATAACCACGGCAAATTTTGCACGTAATATAAGGATTTAGCGTTTTTAGTTTGATTCTCCTTTCCATCCCGTCCAAAGCTCCTATGTGAGCCGGTTATAATGTAGCTATAGCGATGTTTCTAGGGTTTGTACAATTTGTATCTACATTTATACAATTACGTAAATCCGACTTTCTTCACAGGTCCTACTTTGGATTACACACGTATTTAAATGATGAACTCATTGCTTTCACGTCGAATTTAGGATTTTAATAGCTGAACGCACTGACGTATTAAATGATAAATGAGCAACCTTTTAAAAACCAGTTTTCAGAAATAGACCCAATCTAGTGGATTTACAAACTATAATGAAATGTGCTTAAATGAAGTCAATTTCTTGGTATACTTAATAATGTTGAACCTCACATTAAATATTACTTTCCCTTCTTCCCTGAAGATATTTTGTTGTGGCTTCACACATATGTACTTTATACACGAAAGCACGCCCAATAAACAAAACTGAAGTAGAGTTCCTAATTATAATTGAATTAAAATTACTGAAGATATAAAGGAATACTGTATTCAAGCTTTTGCTCAATCAAATTTAGGTTATAATACTGGTTGAATTTGCTAGGATCGGATTAGAATTTATGGACCATTTACAGTAAATGTCTATTTAAAGTTCAAAACTCATGAGAACACATTACTACTCCCATACTTCAAGGCTCAAACGTAAAGCTAGAAGCAATTCTGAGTCAAAACGTGTAAGTTTTATTCCGCATTGTAACACTGCATAAGTGTCGCGTATATTAGAGGGGTTGTGTTTATAAGTCAAAAACTCAGCTTTTACAAAACTTGAAGCACTTACAGCGGAAAGGGAGAGCAACTTAAGTCGCGTGGCCCCTTACTTACAGTGCTATATTTATGCGAGATATAGATTGAACTTATATATAGATTGGACGGGTCAACATGAGTTCTAATTTAAAAACTTTCACATTTGAGAAGGCAAACTAAAACCGCTGTAAAACTTACAGAATTTCTAGTTCATAAGATTCAATGTTGTTGATTTTAAAGAACTAATCTCCGTAGAAGAGGTTAACTACGTTCTAGTGGTAAATCCGTACCTAACTAACACTGGATACAAATGAATTAGAAATCTCAACACCTAATCCTTAGATAACACAGGATACATATACATTAGAAATTCTCAGTACAAAACTCACAGCTTAACCTGAATATTATTAATGCATCAGCTATTCTCCAAATCCGGCCGTCTTTACGAATCTTGCAAATGTATTTTTATATCCAGTGTCAAGTAGGGATTTTGTATTGAAAAATATTGAATTTGTTGCAACTAATATGCAGAAATTAAAAACAATACATTAAAATTTAAAAATGAAGAAGTTACTTTTTAATACTCTGTATCAATATTAACCCGTCCCCCTTGTCTAAATCATGTGACACAATCAGAGTAGAATTTCACAAGATTTGGAAGACCGAAATATTTTAATAATCCAAATTAACAAAATATTTTATAGTTTATAGGAATGTACAGCATCAATAAAATATTTCACGCTTTCTGTAGGAACTTCCGGGTAAATTCCGTGTCCTAAGTTGCAAATGTAGTTTTTCTCACCCATGCCATCAATCATATTTTTTGTGTTGGCTTCTATTGATTCCTGTATTTAAAATTAATTTTTATATTACACATATACAATGAAAACAGATATACATACAATGAAAATAAAAAGATCAAAACTCATGAAATATATTGATATTAATTATCCAGCACGAAAACTATGTTGAGTGTACACTTGTTTCTTACCTTACTGCCAAATAAGGCACATGGGTCAAGATTACCCTGCACGACCTTGTTGGGACCAACCAATTGCCTTGCGACCTTAGGGTCTATAGTCCAATCCAGACCAACAACATCATAACCCAACTGACTAATTTCTGGCAAAGCGTAATGGGCTCCTTTTGCGAATATTATCTATAATATGCATTCAACGATTAAGTTATGTCAATGCAACAAGAGCTGTAGTGTTAGGGGTTCCCAATTTCTCAAATTATCTGTCTAGTTGTCACGATTTGTCACATTGTCTGGACTGTCCAGTTTGGACACGTAGTCTGGCTGCCATCAGGCTATCCTACTTGATATAATCGAAGCTAAGTTTAATATTTATCAAAATAAACTGCATTCAATCATCTAAATATAAATTATTATTTTGAGTTTGGATTGTTTAATCCGTTTACCTTTGCCTGGCTATATATACATAATACATACCTATATTATTACCTATACGTATGCTTACAACGTAAATGGAAGTTAGTTTAGACATTTGACTCTTAAAATCATGCGCCGACTTGCAGATCTATGTGCGTTCGCTGTCTTAACCTTAATATTTGTAAACTATCCTTTGAATTAATAAGCTTTCATGAGGTATGAATATCTAGAGTACCAGCAAAAGTGTTTTCATTTGTATTGTTTATACTGTTTCATTTGTATTGTTTATATTGTATCATTTGTATTGTTAGGATGTTTCTTCTCTGTGTCCGATATAGAGCATGATATAGCAAAGCTGACCTCATTAAAACCATTTGAGAGTAATTGATAACCTAATTTGTTAAATGTAAAGTCTATAACTGTTTATTTAATTCAGGTTACTGCTTTATTGGTCGACTGTGTCTTACGCTCATAATTTGGAAACTATATTTTCAATGAATAAATAGCGAAAAACAACTTCTTTGTACCTGTACATTATCTTACCATAGGCACTGGATCAAGACCACGTTCTTTAGAACGCAAAACGACCTCTTTCTGAATCCGGTCCAATACTGGAATGCAAAACTTCTTGAACAGACTTAGTCCAAGGAGATCAGCATGTGACTCAAATACTTGTAACATCTATTTAGCATAATAATATATTGATTTTTCTTTTATTCTTACAAAATGTCTCGTCTCGTACTGATTTATAATTGTGTTTGAATGATGTCTGTTCTGTTTCATACACTCTGTGAGTTTAAGTTACTATGGGAAAACAATACAGAATCCGGATATTAAGTGTCATAAGAAATCTAATCACGTATTCCATTTATGACATAAGAGACAAGATTGTGTGTAGTTCTAGTTTGTTGTATCCTATCTTTAAACCCTATCAAAATCGTAATAACGCAACGTTTTTGTCCCTTCGCATGAATTTCAGTGTTTCTAATTAGGATTATGGTGCTTAAGTACGTTTTCTGGCACACCGCCCGAAACCGAAATACGAAACTCCAAGTACCCTTGCGTTTTGTCGATTTTAACAGTGTTTGATATCTATCAGGGCAATAAACTCACTCAATGTGGTATTGTATTTAATATATGTATGAAGAATTGCTGCACCAACCTGAGCTCCAGATGCAACTTGTTCTAGCAAGTACCGAATTACAATATCTCCAATAAGATTTAGTAATTTTACAGACTCCTCGGGATATTTATACAGCCATCTTTTTGACTTGGTCAAAGTTCGGCTCCCACCTCCTTCAATCATGTAGCTCATTAGAGTCCACTAAGAGAATCGTACACCGATATTGTTTCCATATTTCAAAACTTCATTTTCATACTCCACTGATTTAGATAGGTAGATATATAAAAATTGAATAAGTTTCATTTCTTACCGGAGCTCCGGCAAATCCTATTAGTGGAACTTTCCCTTCCAATTGTTTTCGAGTTAATGTTATTGCTTCAAGAGTTCCTTTCATTTTTTCTTTTACGTCAGCCTCAAAATTCAGTTTTACAATGTCATCAGGTGTGACCAGAGGATTCGGTAAAACAGGTCCCTTGAATAAGTGAATATTATTCGTACAAAAGCAATGTTTTGTACATTGTATGAATTGCATAATAAATTAATCTGAAAAAAATATAAGCCTAAGCAGAAGTCATATATAATGGTATACTGAGAAATAATTATACCTATTCAGACTGCATATAATTCGTCAGTATAGCTTGAGGGACTTACATTTCCATGTATTGAGACCTATGGAGGAGTACTACAATGGTTTCTACTACTCAATACATGGGAAGGTATACTGACGAATTATATACCGTCTAGTTACTTATAAGAATTCTTCAGTACATAAATAAATCATATTTTAACTATTTTCTTACAATACCAGGTTCCATTTTTACTTCCATTCCAACAGCAGTGTGAATAACCAGTATATCAGAAAATATAATAGCAGCGTCCAAATCATATCTCCGAATGGGCTGAAGAGTTACTTCAGCAGCCAACGCGGGTGTATTAACCAATTCAAAAAAGTCATGACTCTTGCGAATTTCACGAAATTCTTTGAAAGAGTAATTGAAAATGATTTACGAAAGCCTAATATTGTTCAAAATTTGTGATGAGCAAAATATTGTGTAACCTGGTAGATACCTCCCAGCTTGTCTCATTATCCATAGTGGAATCCGAGACGGTTTTTGTCCTCTAGCCACTTTCAGAATGTCATCATTTAATAAAGCAGGAAAATCCTATGCAGAAAAACCTTTAATGTTTAAAATTATAAACATAAATCTAACCATTCAAAATGATACTGATTGACACAACTTCACTCATTTTGGTAGGAATGACTTCACATAATATTAGATGCATTTTACTCAATTCAATATTAGTATAAAATGAGTATACCGTTTCCATTCTGTAGAGAGTAAGACGATAAATTGCAATATGCTATATTATTTGGGTGACTCAGACCGGGCCGATATTTCTATTAAGAACGGAATGTACTTTGTACCTATCATAAGATGAAATTATAACTAATACCGATGCGATGGAAGTATAGATTATAGATAGGCCATTCGGTTTCTGTCTGTTGCTAATAATGTCTACACTCTGTCCCTCTCTGGTTGATCTGAGTCTCAATATTAACATATAGTACACACCATTTATTGCAGACCAACTTAAATATTATTTCAGAAATGTAGCAACTACTACTACCACTACCCTCTACACCCACTATCTTAAAACACTACAGGTACCATTTCTTTCTATATCCATGTGCCTCGTGGCCTCTCTCAAAGTTTTCTCTTCAGTCTGCTGAGAACTTTAGTCGACGTGTGTCTAGTCACCAGTGAAAAGTTGAACTTTCTTAAACTTCGGTAAGTCATCCTATTTCACAATAAATATATTTCATTTTTGGTCGAAAATGAGTCTGAAGATTTATTGGGTATGAGTAGGTCAGAAATAAGGGTTGTCATTATTATTTACACAGTGTATTGGTCATTTGAAATTACAATGTGACATTTTGGTAGGAAATTGTATCAGCTGACTTTACAGTCAGGGATCGTCCATGAATTTCGTCATGAAAGTATCCTTTTTGTTAGTCCTTTCCATCATGTTAAAACCTCGAGGTTCAAGGACATATAAAGACACGCATAAGCAATACCCAAATTAGAACATTTTCATTTAGGGAAGAATTCATCCTTGCAACCACAGGCGAATTGAACAGTTTTTGTTCAGTTTTTCAGTTATTTTTTCTAGGGAATTCATCAGTATTCGCAAAGTATTGCCAGGAGGTTACTCGTTCTCAATTTTCTTGTCGTTATAGCGATGAATTCTTCCCACGAAAAAAAAAACGGTTTGCTTCGAGTATTACTTATGGGTGAGCCTTTTTTACTACTTATGCTTTACAATCCTCTGTAGATAAAGTAGTTTCCTGGGGATTCGGTTTTCTATGATAAATGGCAGAATATTTCTTGAGAAAAAGTATCGTTGTCTACTAAACTACTCCAATGTAATGCAATGATTGAGTACAAGTATTATATTTGACTGACTACAATTTAACTCACTCCCACAAAATAGTAATTCTAAATCAAAGCAATAGTAAGCATATAATATAAGGAAACACATAGCATGCACCATTTGAGCCCGTGCCAGCCTGTAAATACAATCCAAAGGTTCTAATTGATGATAAAATTGAATTAGTTGACTGACGTAAAATGCCGTCACAGAACATATCCCTTATGCCATACCTATTTATCCGTAAAAATATAATGCAGCCAATCAGATAAATCATCTGCAAGATTAATTCTGTCTTCAGGTGCTCAAAGCCTTTACGCCTCCTTTAGTGCACACTAAAAATATACATTTTGTGAAGTGCAATATTTTTTAGTACTGTTTATTTACGACTAGACATCGATTTTACAACAGTCGGGTAGCATTGGCTTGCAGTATTAGTACAGTAACAGTCTTCTAAGCATTGAGCTTCCAATAAATTGTAGATAAAGAGTTACAGATTGAACTCGGAGTGGCAAGGAAATATCTAATGCTTAACGAGGATGCGTCGTTGTAGGAAACGATTCATTCCCTAGGTCATGTATCATGAAATTCTTAAAGCACACCCTTCATTCAACTGACGTAATTCATGGACTCCCCAGTAATGGTTTTTAAAGAATTGGTGTAGTAAAGCATTTTGTGTTTTTGCCTATTAGTTGTCAAAACAAGGATGGAAATGGACACAACGACCAGCAGCCCTGCTGCTGAACTAACAGTGCCAAAGTTTGTTAGAAAGCGATGTCACGCAGAAGGACCAGACGGGCAAGTGGGACCTGTTCCTGCTATTGAAGCTAAGCGAGAAGCAAGGAGTAAATCATTGAAAATGATGCGGAGAGTACCCGTGCCACCCCATCGCTACACACCACTGAAGGAAAACTGGATGAAAATATTTACCCCAATTGTTGAACATTTGGAACTCGAAGCTCGCTTTAATTTGAAGTCCCGCAAAGTTGAGATTCGGGAAGGAGAGACTCCTGTTGATCCCAGCTATCTTCAGAAGGCAGAGGATTTCGTCCGAGCCTTCATATATGGATTCGAAATTGAAGATGCATTATCTTTGATTCGACTCGAGGACCTTTTTATGGACTCTTTCGATATAAAAGATGTAAAGCCGCTAAAGGGGGATCACCTCTCTCGTGCCATCGGCAGGATTGCTGGAAAGAATGGACGAACAAAGTTTTCTATTGAAAATTCAACGAAGACTCGTATTGTCGTGGCGAACTCGAAAATTCATATTCTGGGTTCCTACCAGAACATTCAATTGGCTAAGCGGGCAGTTTGTAACCTCATCCTCGGGTCTCCACCATCCAAAGTGCATGGTACTCTTAGAGCTATGGCTTCTAGAGCGTCAGAGCGAAATTGATTATGACTTAAATGAATTAATAACGTCTAATATTAATAAATGTTCTTAGAGATTAATTAAAAAAAGATCAGAAATTGCTTTTGTTGTTGCTTTTTTTTTTTTTTTTTTTTTAAAGATTTTTTCATTTATTTTAAAATTGATCACATTGTATTACCGCATTACAGAATTTCTAAAACAAGATAATTAATTACGTATTATGTTCAGACTGAATTGCTATAGTATCAACTGTCGACTCAGCAGAAAATATTTTACACGACATATTTGCGAGTTCAGTTGTAAATGAATAATCATAAATCCAATTAATAGCCGTAGTGTTAAGTAGAAACAGGCAAAACAGATTACTATCGCCAATAGAAATTTTCGAGTATCAGATGACTCTACTTTTAATATCAATATGATCGACTGAGAGTAAAAACACAAACACTAATCAACACAAAAATAGGCATTATCGATACAACCTGAGATTATTAACAATTAAATGAATCACACCAACAACATGAACTCCTTGGTAGAAAGTATACTCAGTCCCAGATATCAGTCAAATATCACACTCAGTACGGCTAGCTCATAGGATACAAGTTACTCGATTAATAATTTTTCGACGCGTTAATATCGTAGTAGTAGTCTTACTTAACAGTTTTACTCATGGGGCCTAGAATTTATATTTAATGAATTGATTTGGCCTTTCTATATAAGGATTAAGGATGCTAGCGTTTACGGTACATTGTACACTGCAAATAAGTCCACCTATTTACTTACATTTGAAAATTCTAACGTTATACTGTGGTATTGAATATCTAGTACGGGAACAAATAAATACGCTACAATGTCATTCTAATTCGGACAATAATATTATTACTTTAGTTTTACTTGTTTTCGTTTGTATTAGTCTAAACAAAATTAATATTGACGAAAAATACGATTGTAAAAAAAATGCACAACTTTGTCTATATAATTAGAGTCACGTGAAGCCTAACTAATAATATTTTTTCAGTGTACTTGTCTTCGTTCGTATTTGTATAGTAAATACAACTATTATTATGCGATTGTAACAAATTAAATGACAGATTCAACATTTGAAACAGAGCTCACATATAAACTGACAAACAACCTTACTTTCAGTGTTACCTCTTTTATTTCGAACACAATTAATATTAACCAAAAATGGGATTATAACAATATTAAACACTGGGCACTTGAAATAGAGCTTCCAAGAAACAATTATATTTATGTTCAAACAAAAACAATTTAAAGGAAGAATTTCCAATCCCCATACTCTATAGTGAACTGTCTGTTTAATTCTCCCAAGCAAGTTTTCCACCGACACTGTGTGTCAACTGTTGACTCTAATACCTTATTGGAACAAGTAAAAAACCCTCAAAAATACACACGGTGACGTGTACCAAGCTTACTTAGGTACACATCAAAATAATACCAGAAAAATAACTAAAAAAAACTCGGATCCATTATAACCCACCCTGAAAAAAAATATTTCCAACTCAAATAACTTCACTAAACAAATACCAAATTGCCCAGTTGAAAACAATTGAAATTTTTCAATCAACTTCATGAGCTTACGATTTTTAGTTGTATTATGCCTGACAAGGGTTGCAAATAAAGAAAACTCTTCCACTCGCTCCTGACCCAGAACAGCATACTGTCTTGTAATCTAATTCTGAGCAATGGTGGCAGTTCCGAATCCTATTAGTATCTATGCTACTCTCTAGGCGTATTTTTCCCTGTGGTAGTTTTTGTATGGTTATTATAAGTTGTGACAGTGTACCCATGATTGAGGTCAACCGGACAGATGGTAATTATTTCTAAAGACAACATTTGGTGAATTGTAGTAAGGAAACAGTCCGGAAAAGTTTTTAAGGATAATTGAAACACGACTCATGAAGACGTCCTACTCCTGTATCAATTTTATAAAATAGATCGCATAAAAACGGTTGAGGGATCAAATAAACAGTATATCGAAATAATACTTTATTCGACATACTGTCCTGACATGTTTCATGATCTCATCATGAATGAGTGGTCTGAATGACCCTAGGTGTTATGACCGAGCACTATACGCCCACGTCCAATTTGAATCCTAGCAGTAGATGCTAGGACAGGGACATTGTTCTTTGATTAATTCAATTCCGCTCTTTCTCAAGGAGTTATAAAAAAGTGACAATAGTATCCATAAGGCACTTTTTCTTCTGTGGGTACATAGTGCCAAGCTGTAACTGTGGAGGTTGTTTGCTTTGGGACAGGGATACATGGTGGGAAAAAAAGGAACACGAGGCTTACATTTACATTTTGATTATGGTGCATGTTAATGGATTTTGTATAAACCATACTAAATGACACTTAATACTTTACTGAATTTAAGATAATAACACTGAATCAATACATCAGTGCCTCAGTCTGGTGGGAGATTAAATTAAGATTATTCTCTTCGTCTGGGAGTTTCGTCATAGAACAGGGCCTCCTTGTGGTAGAAGAGTAGGTATCCGGGGCTCTTCAGAACTTCTTCTCTGTCCACGTGCGTTATCATGTGGTCGTCACATTTATACCACTCATCGCGAGTATGCCGTATGTAGGCGTAATAATGCCCACCGTCCAAAGACCCAATATGGTTTACTACAGCATACAACGCATACCTAAAATGGCAGTAATAATGAGATTAATCACTCTGAATTTTCTGAACCTTTTTATTGAACTACAATCTATCATTTTTCATTACCGGTAATCTGTTTCCTTATTGTGATGATAGAGTAATTCATTCATAGGAACATCATACTTATCTATGTAATCTGATGTGAATGGAACAAGATCTAAATGTTCGGGGAATCGAACGCAGTTACCAATTTTTTTATAATTAGTGGAATGCTCAAATCTCTATAATTCAGAAAACAAGTACATGGAGGCAGTGCCATTAACCATAGGAGTAGTCAGATTCAGATGAAGACAATCAATAATATTGACATACCTTAAGGTGCAAGCAAAGAATGACAGGGAGGACTTGAAACTTTAACTGTTTGGTTGATTCCTGGTTGTTCTTGCAGTGGTTGCACCAGATCATGCCACTTGATCCTAAATGTTCAACTCGTGTATATCTCCTGAGGCACTCGTCAAGACCAATCGACCCCATCGGATCTGAAGGGCTGACTACGAGATCCAGAGAAATGTCCCAGAACGGGTCGACTGTAATAGACTTATGTCTAGAAATAATTTGTAAACCTTTAATATGGAGACACTATTATTATCTCTCACAATACAATTACAAATTCTCACCCGCACACCATACATGTAACCGCTGACTGCAGCTTTCCTAGGAAAATTATGTCAATCACACAGTTACAAGCACTTTTTGAGCCGGGGATGGTGAAATGAAGATGTAGAGCGTCCAAGATAGCGATGAAGAACTCGTGCGCATCTTGTTGCTCATAGCCAGCTAAATGGGCAGCATTGCCCCAGATTTTGTATAGTAAATTCTGAAGAAATACAGCAGTTTTTGAGCCATCGTAAAACTAAAATCAAAATGAAATAATTAGTGGGACATTTCAATCGGTGAGTTTCATTCCAGAATTAATATTCACAAAATACCTCCTGGTATAAGTCATATAACTGAGTAATGATGCAGGGCTTCAACTGCTCTCTATCATGCTTTTCCATGCAAACAATTCTTTCAGTCATAAAGAAGTCTCGAAGAAGTGGTGTGTGAATCATGGCTTGAATTATGCAATTCATAAAGCAGGTGTGCCCCAAGTTCACCAATCCTCGTAAACCAAAAGTTGATCCAGGGGACAAGCATAGGGTTCTTGGGTTACCTTTCCCTAATACATCAGCGAAATTGTGTCCTAGGAATTTGGACGTCCACGGTATCCACATCATCCATTCTGACTTACGCTCATTATTTTGAGCAATGGTCTCAAAGTCCCGATCAAACAGAAAGTCGACACACTTGAAACAGTACACTGTGCCATAGGCCATATCACACACTATGGTATTCATAAATAAAATAATTCAGGGGTTTGACATTGCATTGAATTTTTTATAAATTGTACAGTATTATGTACCCAGTGGATGTCCAGTCTCCTTGTAATGATTTTTCAGATGGCTGCCTTTTAGACATGCAAAATATATGCAGCTGAGACAAGTATGAATGAACCCATCGACCCTGCAGCATGTGAAACATTTTCCTAAACGAACCTATTTCATAAACACAATGTACATGAGAAGACAGCATGAAAATTGTTCCTATACTAGTAATCAGGCACAATGTAATTTTAACCTTTAAGTCTCTGGATCTGTCAACCAAGCATGTCACCAAGTTGGCATGTATTTTAGCATAGTTTTTAACACCTCCAACCAATTTCAGCTGTTCCAGGTGTTCACATGTGGTTGCCTTCCTAACTTTCTTTCTGGAATCTGTACGGAAAGAATTCAAGAAAGGAAATGTATCGAACATATAGAATACACAGTAACAGTATTAAATACAAGTCTCATTTTAGCATTTGAACTGCGAAACTATTTTAAGCAAATATTGTAAACTATCGTTACACTATCGTTGCACTATCGTTACACTATAATGTTATGTACTATGTACTAAATCTCAAGGTTGTCTTTTGTTTAGAAGTCATCAACATATACAATCATATACATTACACATAACATATTATATATTATCTTAAAATAAAATATCTTAATGTATCTTTAAAAAAATACCTATATTATATTATTTATATTTTTTATTTGCTTTCATATTTGAAGAATTGAAACGCATAC
>JAAXYV010000345.1:0-12948 GCA_036851875.1 Novacerus sp. FZ-2019
TGCCCTTGGAAGGCACTCATGGCCTTCCCTCACAAGAGAAAAACTCATGAAACACTACCAACAACTCTCATACATATATATAGCAAGTACCAAAGTCAATGAAATGAAATGAAACGACAACGAAACCCTATACTGCAGCCTACCAATCAACATAACACCGACTTGCATATTATTATTATCATGATTTACTTTGATGGCGATTATTATTTTATTTTAATGGTGATTATTATTTTAATACTATTATATTTCAACTATCAATCATTCAGTTTATGCCTTGTTATGCCATGTTTATGCTTCTAGGAGGTAATCCGAATATATGAGACATGGCATTATTTTATTACGCTATATTATGTGTTTGAATAATTTCAAGTTGGTTTGGTTTGCAATAGATTGGATTGAATTTAGATTTGCAGGTTCATCACAAGACAAGAGAACTCCAGGACAATCCAATAGTGAATATATTATTATTATATTTATATATAGGTATTCTTGATAACATTCAGAGTCCGTTTCAGAGCTAGTTTATATTTTATAAAAATCTATTATTATTTTATTTCTACTGTCTCTAGTCTAGTCTGTCTGTCTGTGTCTTTGTTCCCTGTCTGTATAGGTTGGTTTGGTATGGTTATAAAATACAATAAAATTTGGTTGCATATGGAGAATCATAGTTATTTCATGGATAAGGGTTATAGTTGTGTTATGCTGATTGTTTGGTGCTTCCTTCAACACGGACTGCACAGTTGAGCGAGAATTATTATTAGGTATCAGTATTATTGCTCTTCTTAATTATTTTATTGTTTTTTCCGTACTCATCTAATACCCAGATGGGATATGACTTGGGATGGTGTATGGTATAATAAATATTATGATCTTGGGTAGCACAGTCCAAGCCAGTGGTAGTATTGCCAATTTTAATAATTTTATGATGATTTGTTCCATAGTTTACAAGCCATGTAATGAATACTCATTCAGACCTGGAAGAATAAATCAGATTTTCTTAACGTTTATAGATAATGCAAAGGGATGGAATGCGTTTATTTGAAAGTAGTTAACGTCCGTCATTCACATGATTCATGTTCAAGAAAAAGATCAAAGTATAAACTTGGCAATCCCGCTTAGTCATATTAGTATGAAAGGAGAGTGCAGAGCAAAGGATGAACTTGGCAAACCCGCTTAGTCATATGAGTAAGGACAGAACGGATGGAGAATTATGAATTATGTAGTAGTAGGATATTTCTTGAAGACCTGGGATATGAAAATTGAGAAATTTCCTTAAATAACCCCCTGTTCACTCCAGAATTATTGTATAGGGTCTCACTCAATATCTATGTATATACTATAGGTAGGTATGTATGTATGTACGAATTTGAATTTCCCACTTTATGGCATAGGGTTTAGGCTAATTAAAAAGTCAGCAGGGTTGCAGTGATAGGTGTGCAAAATAATTGAGCATAATAACACCTTTATGTTTTATACCTGGAAAAATCTCCACCCCGCAAAAACTTGACACAGAAACAACAAACTATATCCACACCACTGTCATATCTGAATATAGATGATTCACGCTACAGTTTACATGAAGCAATAATTTTTATATTGTGGAGGAGTTTCTTGTCGAGACTTGAAAATCCAGACATTTTTTGACGTATCTTAACGAACATTTTTATGGAGAACATTTCTGTCTAAAGTATAGTTTTTTTTCCTTACATCCTCCAGTCATTTGTGATGTATACTGAATACATGTCTGACGTAAAACATAGCATGTTCTGCAAAAACTGCAAAAAGTCAACCTTACGTAATAATGTTGAACTTACTTTTGGTCTGAACTAGTTATTTTGTTCCTGATTCTAAAAATCTAGTCATTGCATTGCATAAATATAACTAAAGGAACATAGATAAACTATAGATATAAATGATCAACTGTCAGTGTCAAAATTATCAACATTGATTGTTCCTCCAGGAGATACTAGGTGTATAGGCAGTTGGGAGAGAACGACCGACGTCCAGCGTTGTTCGTTAGATTTAAAGTTATACCCATATAGACAACAACTTGACTTTTATATATGTACCACTCAATTTGTACAAAAGAGTACATTTTGTAGCTCCCAATCGGTTTACAAATTTAAACTCTTATAAAAATCGAGTAGTACAATTTATATGTATATATTGAGCAGTTGTGATAAACCATCACTCACTGTTGAGTGACTGTAAAGAGGATATAGGTACATATACATTTCATATAAAAGTCAATTTGCTGGTTATATATATATATGTATATGTATAAATGTAGTTACCTGCCCGTAACTCCGAGTCTAAAGTAGTGGGCTTATAGCGTTGAACTTCTCTGTCCAACAAATTGAGGAGCAGTACAACGCTTTCAACCTCTCGTTATATAGGCATAGCTGCTGCTAAATATATGGGTCCAAAGCTATAAACTCACTACTGTAGAATCTCGGAGTTACGGGATGGTAAGCACAGTAACTTGAAATCTAAAGACTCATTCTCTCATTTGCCTGGTATTTATCTTTTACGATATGTATACTTTAAACAAGCTATTACATAAGCCTACGATGGAATAACTTTCTTTTGTATTGATTTGCCCTCATTTTGTTTTTCTCCCAGTTTTGTATGTAGTCCCAACCTTTTTTAAAGAAATACTCATCTTAAGATAATTCTAGCAAATCTTCCATCTCAGACAAGTTTTCAATTTTGACTTCCAAGGTCTCATTAACTTGCTAAAGGTCAAAATTGCAGAAAATAGATGAAGAATTCTGCTTATCAGAAACTGTTCAGGTGATAATTTAATGAATTAAACCCAACACAACAATGTTTAGAAACTGAAGGTCACCCGGCTCTGTATAACAAGGAGAAGTTTAGCCCCTTGATACAAATTAATAATCTTTACAATTCTTGTGCTACTTTAGAACAATAGAAAGTATCCATACGTAACCCGGGTGTTGTATCCTAGGATTTCATGTTTTCTTGACTACTCGTCTTTAACACTTTAATAGCAAGTAGGTACAGAAAACATTAATTACTGTAGTTTGTTGTAGGCATTTTCCGTAGGACACACAACACACAGTCACATAGATAGTTAAAGTCAAGGCAAATATCTTCACAGGAATACAACACATACAATACAGGTTCAGGTTGGCAATAATATAAATAATTTCGAACAACTTATGAAAAGAAACTTGAGGGTTTAGTTCAGTAGAAATGATATAAATACAGATATTATGCAAAATTTTAGCTTACTTTGCCTAACCTTGCTATTCACATTGCATGTGCTGTGCACTCTACTCACTCTGAGTGTAAGTTTCTGTTGTATTGTAGTTACATTACATTTGAGTTTGCTACTAAATATATTATAGCCTCGGGTGTAGTGTACCTACAATCTATTGTGTACCTTCACAAACTCACGCTCAGTCTTGCTGTCAGTCCGTGAAATAAAGACCCTGAAATGCCATACAAACCTTAATCCTCAGAGTCCCGCAGAGCCTTAACCATTTGCTATAACTGACTTGCTAAATAACTAATTAACAACTCACTTGTTGGTTTATCTTCTTGACTACCTTACCTACTATATAGTGATTTTTGATGAAGCCTACAATTCCAAGCTTACGCTGGGAAATTAAATAAAGATTACTTGTGCGAAAAAGCAGGCTTCGAAATAAACAAAACACGCACACAAGTGGTTCATACATGCAAACAGGCAAAAGGCTTCGCCTTTATACTTCACTGTGTAACTCACTCTACCCAACTCATATTATACCTTGGTGGTAAGTAAGTCAAGTTAACTAACGATAGATAAATAAGCATTATAGGTATTTGTTGTTGAAGTTTGATCATGTTGAAGCCATGATGATGATGATTATGATGCTTTTGCTTCTGGGTTTGATGTAATGCCATGATGCACCAAATGAAAGTAAAACCAAAACCAACCATAACCATTATCAACAAAGAACAATGAAATGAAGCATGATTTGCGATGAGAACAGGCCACACCACCAGCCCAGACCTGACCTGACTAACTAGTACATAGACAGTAGTACAGTATAATATAGAACAACCAGATCATCCTACTCAACCACAGAGACAAGTAGACTCGACTTGATTGACCTTTACACCTTCACCAGTTTCATCCCCAACGAGGTTCTCACTAGTAAAGACTAGTCCACAGTCCACTACACTGCACTGCACCACAACAGTAAAGTGTATACCTATAGTACACAATCAAATTGTTCTCCAAAGCTTATCCACAGTAACGCAATTTAACCTATAACCTTGCAACTAATGCGTAGGATATAAGCTACTTGTAGTTGTAATAGTAGTAAGTGAAATAAAAAAGTAAACGAAATTACGAACAGGTAACACGCAAAAAGTAAGATCAAGGGTGCAAGTTCGTTGAATTAATCATGAATTTCTTTCATTGCTATAGGTATGTCATAGTTAGATTATATAATGAGTAGGTTTATAGGAATTGACTTGACTCAACTTGGTTATTTATTACTACTATAATGTTGCTAGTGAAGTTTACTCACTTCTTTTGTTCTGCAAAGGAAACCATAAAAATTGTATGAAGCCGCCTCAAATAGTAAATACAGGTGGAAATTTATTTTCTATTTTTTTATGTACTTGTATAGACTTGTTCATGTTTGACATTTGACATAAAGAGGTGTCTTTGTAGAAGTAATAATTTGAAATAGGTTTTGAAGAAAAAAAAATGTAAGGATTAGAAATGTAATGTAAAAATTGTAAGGTATAATTACGAGCCTTAACTATAGGTGGATAAGACATTTTTATGGTTAAATAGTAAGATTTAAAATAGGTGATTGTACATTGTACCAACAGACGCTAACATATGTCTGCATGCATCTGCAACTACATAAGTTTTATAAGTATTGAGTACAGGTAGAGTTTGACGTGAACTAGTCATTTATTTTTATGTACCTACCTATGTCCAGTCCAGGCCTTGTTCAGACATTTAAGCCAAGCCAAGACAGACAGACAGACAGACAGAGCAGAACAGAACAGAAGTGACACATCTGCCTTTGAATTGGAAAGCACACAAACAAAACATTTTGCACATACATATACATCATACAATACCTCCGTGGCTATCCCATATGTGATGATGTTCTGTCCATGCCAATTTAAAATTGACTGTCTATTTTATTCGCATGCATATGTATGTGTAGAATATTATGTACTGACTGACTTACTAACTCACTTACTTAAGTACGTAAAGGCAGAAGAAGTGTGCAAAAAAAAAAGTTTGCGTGTAGGATATAAGATTTCGGTTTCACATTCGTTGACTTTTTATATATACAGAGGAGTAATTGTATTTTTTGGATTAAACGGAGAGAAAGAAAAAGACTGGCTTTTTACTCTATCTTGCATATCATCTGAAGGTATTTACTTATTCAAAATACAATGTACATTTTAGACATAGATGTTAGCGTCGTAATATATCAAATATCCCTCAAATATATATATACCAGATTGTAATAATAATGATAATAATATTATATATTATTTGAGAGCAAAGCGGATAGGCAAAAGAATTGTGTTGTGTTAGGTAGATAGGTAGGTAGGTAGTTAGGTCTGTTTGTTTGTATGCATGTTGTGTAAGGCAAACCGGCTTTATGATTTGCGTGAGAATTCAACTTTTGTAAATCTAAGCTCAAAGCATCAAAGCTAGCTCAAAGCTGTTTTTAGTCGGTGCAACTATACTACATGTTACATACGTGCATACAAAAACCTTGCGGGCTTTGATAAAACAACAGATTCATTTTCATTTAGTTTCATTTTCTTTTTTTTTTACACTCTATATCTTTTGTTGCGTCTTTATAATATTTGCATTATATTCTACGTATGCACCGGAATTCTCAATGAAATTAATTTAATTTAGTGCTCTCTCCGGACCGGGTTGGAATGAAATTTTGTTCACACCAAATATTTGACTTGTCCCTTTCCTGAGGGATGTCGCAAATTTATTTTATACGACCAAACATTTTCTCTTCTAAAATAATCATTTTGAACATTTCAAGAAGCGATTTTTTATTGTAACATTTTCATATAACTTTAACTGTTGTGGTTACCTTTAATTGATGCGCTTACTATACAATACTTGAATTAATTTCCTAAAAGGATGTAGGTATGCAAGATTCGACAGAAATGTTTTGACGGGGAGAGAAAAATTCCGTTCCCTTCAGAGCTCACGGATAAAACTCACATTCTCTCTCTTGTACTTCTGTCCCTGTGAAATTTGAAATACTATAAGACTAGACGATTATTGAGATGATGAATATTCTACTTTTTTCTACTATTCTATTTTATTTATGCCATAGTTTCGCCTGGATTGGATTGGATTGGATTGGCATATAGAAAGGTTTAAATTATATTGGCAGAGCATTGCAATGAATTCGTTAGTTACGTTGATATGCTCCTTAAGTGTAATATATAAAATGGTTTGGCTGCCAAGGCCAATTTCAATCCATCTTCCTAACCACCCAATCCATCCTTTCAACCAAGCACGAAACCAAGGCAGACAAGAAGACAGACATACATACATACCTCTTAACTGGACTTGAACGGGTCTTGTCTATTATATGCGTATATTCATACCTACTCAGTACTCCTGTCCTGTCATGCATTTACAAATAGATATGTATGTGGTGGTTGTTTTGTTACGTTTCTGTTCTGCACTTCAGGAACTGAATTCAATTCAATTCAATATAATGCATTATGCATACAGGTTCTATGTTCTTATAAGAATATTATAGCATGGGATAGGTGTAGATAATAAGTGTGTGAATAGAAATTAAATTAAATTTGAGGCTCCCTTATCTTCTTTTGCCTTGTCTTTTTCTGTATTTTCTGCGTGTCTTGTCTGAACTTGTCCACCGCATTTACTACTACTACAACAACCAACCGCCAGAAAAACTGAAACCAATGAATGATACGACTTGCTCATCCTTTTATTCTTTTCATTGCATTACATTATATTACATTACATTACATTACATTACCAACCAAACCAGTGAGTGAGATTGAGAAATAGTAAAAAATTAAATTCAAGCCCACTAATTTTCTTACACTATAAATCTGAGGGTAATTTGCATTTTAATAAGGATTCAATTCTCACTGCAACACCAAGAAATTCAATCAATTGACGTTCCGTACCTTTTGTACTTTAATACAAACAAGCAATATTATGTAGTATGCATTCGTATTCTAAGTGCATTTGTTTACTACATTTTTGGAACATTTAAGCTGATGTCATATGGTAGTTTCTTTGCCAAGTCATGAAAAATCAATATCCTTTGCCCCTATCCAATTCTGTCTATAATTGATGTATCAATAAGTCACAAAGAATTTAAATCACAAATATCTACTACAGATATTTTTCATTACTTGTGAAGTTAGAAATTCAACATTTCCAAACTCACATGCATTAATAAAGTACTTTTATTTCGTTACTTTGTTATTGCGTTACCTTACACTACATTAATGCTGTTATATATCCTAAGTTACATTCTACATTACCTTGTGGCTCGTATATTACTTGCAAAACGAAGTTCCTCCTCTCCAATTATCATTTACACACAGTTATTAAGCAACCTAAGTACACTATTACTTTACGTGTCTGGGAATTCACTTGTAACTCTGCAAACTTGCCCCTGTGACCTTTACCTTCTTACAATCTAAGCTAACCCAATCTTCTTACCCAATTTTCTTCTCTGTACGATCTTTTACTTTTCTTTACATTTTTTTTACACCGTCTAGAATTTCTTCTTAGTGAGGAATTCAACTCTTTTTGTCATGAATTCTAACTACCTGATTGATATCTGGTCTGTATGTTGACTATTTAGTCTGGCTTGGTTTGTAATCTACGTAGTATTCTATTGTGCATTTTTAGTCTTTTTTCTTCTGGTGTAAAGTAAACTGGATTTACAGCTGATTGACGTTCCACATATATAATAAATAAGTATGGAAGCGTTTGGAGGGAAATGTGTATAATTAATTGTGGTGGCTTGGCTTCCGATCAAATCACACCCTCCTCCCAATTATTTGTATGCAGGGTATTCTCACTATTTTAACAATGTAATGATCCATCGAATTTCTTAAAATTTTACCAGTTGATGTTTTTACATAGAATTACTTGCCCTATAATATGAATAGTGTTTCAAGTTTCAATTATATGTACGTAGCTCTTGTGGTGTGTGTAATATAATAGAATTTTAAACCCCACCAACTGTGATTTATTCATCAGTGTAAAAAGTAAATTAGGTTTTAATGCCAGTCCGGTTCATAATTTTTGAGTCATTGCATTGATAAAGTTTAATTTACTCTGCTGCCTAGGAGCATTAAGTGCAGAAATAATAACAATAAAATATTTAATATTAAATGTATAATGAATAAGCTATACAGTTGAATGGATTGGTATGGAAACATGCTAAAAGGCTGATTGCCTTTTATTATCGTCTCAGTTCCGGGTTCCGTGTTTGTTGAGAGCATAGGCAGTTGGAGTTTAGCGAACTGTGAACTGGGAAATTACTAAGCTTATTAATGTTTAACATATTATTATATTATATAGCTTCGTACAAAATATGTCTATGCATGTTGTGTGCAAAGCAATCAATGAATCAGTTTCAGTTTGACTTGATTTATTGGGAAATTACCAATTATATGTATAAACCTGCTTACTCATAATTGGATGTATGTATGTATGTAAGCATAATTATTTGAAAACATGGTATTAGGCACAGGCAATGAGAATTGTTTTTTTTTTTCAATTTAACTTTGCTTTACTAAATACCTTCAATTTTGAACTGGGATATTTGGTCACACCTGCCTTGTGTCTATATGAATCCTCTCGAAACAATAAGTCAAAGTTCTATATTTACCTTTTAATTCCGTTGTTATAATAATAATATTGTCTTGCAAACAATACAGCTTAGGTTTGAAGTAAAACTCTGTTATTCGTTCAGAGCAGTGAGCATATACAAGTCCATTTAACTTTCTGGACATGACAAATGAGATATACTGATTGTTCATTGATTATCAATCTGGTTCATCATTATATTCACATTACGGACGGATTGATGAGAGTTGTATTGAGTAAGTATTTGAACTTTTATACTCAACTTTTCACATGTTTCATGGTTTTAACTTTATACATACCGAGATTATGTACTTAGTATTTAATCAGTTTGCTATTTTTATATAGTGTTTATGTTACCGTAAATTTGTTTCCGGCTTTGTAGATAATTTACATGAACATGAAGGCAAATATCACTTATAATTTTGTCAATTAGACACATAACTTTTTGTATAGCATAATTTTAACTGCGTCAAAGCAGACGTTTGACATAAACAAAACAACGTATTTACGGATATTTAAGCCAGATATACATTTGTATTCAATTGGTACATAGATTACAACTCACTCATTATCGTACATTGGCCGCATCATTCCATGTTCATCTGTCTAGTCTAACTCACAAATCAGCCAAATCACTTGAAAACATTGCATTGTGCGTAATGTATGACTGGAAGGACTTTACTGATAAGGAGAGATTTATATAGAGCGATGCTTTAATTTAATGATATTGTGGTTTGTATGTATCACGTGTGACTTACTGTTACATGTTTAAACTCGTCGTCGGAATCTGACTTCGAAATTCATGTAAAATAATATACATATAAAGGGTTTGTTTGAATTTGTATGCATTATAACTCGTTGAACACAACTAGAATTGTAAAATATAAAAGGGTTGGGATTGTATAAACTTTCATTGTTAAAGTTTAGGGCGGCGGTACAACCTGCTAACAAAATTACCAACAAATAACACCTTTTTGGGTCAAAATCTTGCTTTTGTTTAGTTTTTAGTTGATTCTTAAACAAAGGAATAAAGGCAGATGAAATCTTCCTCTATGAAATAAAATGTAGTCTCAAGTCTAAACCTTTATCAAAAGTCAGTGCAGTAGTGTAAACTCCTTGAAACATTCTACCATGAAGCCGAAGCACTAGATTTGATGTTTCTCAAACCAAAATACTTCCTTGAAATCCGAACATTCAAATCTAGTGTTGAGGTGCTAGGTTATTTTTTCAGTACTTCTCCAAAGTGTATAGAAGACAAAATGTAATTCCATGACATTTTATAATTTCGTAACTACGGGAAAAAGATAAACAGGACTTGAAAACGATAAAATTGTTGAATAAAACTAGGTGTTAGAAGCTATTACTGAAATACATGGGTGACCCTTTTGAATACTATGAGTTTTCTGAATATAGTTGCTCCGTTATTTAAGCAATAGCTTGGGATTGACACTAATAAATAATTCAGAGACTTGCTATGTAAAGGAAGATAAATGCGTCTATTTTTTATTGTATTAAGCATAAGCATTTATTATGTATATTATGTATATGATCTACTTTTCCAGACGGCATATAATTCATCAGTAAAGCATAGGAACTATACCTTCCCACTTATTCAGGAGTAGTAGAAACCATTGTAGTACTCTTCAATACGTCTCACTACATGGGAAGGTATGGCTCCTATAGGCTATACTGACGAATTATATGCCGTCTGCAAACATTATAAGAATTTCTCATTACCCATAAGAAAATGTATACCTAATCATTTAATTCAGACCACAGAATATCTATAATTATCAGTTCACTTCCCTTAGTTCCCTTGAAACGAAAACCTGTGTACAGGAATTCCCAAGCAGGTTGTTAATATTATTATTAGGTATAATATACTTTTGACATTTAGTCTTAGTGTTATTATCGGCTCACCCTTACTTTAAATATAAACCATATTATATCCTCAAAACTATGCCTTTACTGACGATTCACCGTACCGAGAAGAAAAAACGACGTAGTCAGATTAATAGGTACAGCAAGCACAAGCTATGCCTATACCAGGCTGGCAGGATAAAGCCATAGCTCGTGTTTGCCATATGGTTCTTGGTCTATACCTAGCTTGTATAGGTTTCTCATCTCGGTACGGCGAATCGTCAGTACAGGACTACTATAGCTTGTAGCTGCCGAGTTTTGAGGATATACGACGACCAACTATATACCTATAATTTTCTATTTTTTGAGGGACAGGACGCCGGTTTCTAACTAAAATAACACGTAGGAGTATGGCAAGTTTGAACTAAGTTTGGTTTTGCACAAGGTATAGTGGATGGCTAGTACGTCCATAACATTACATTTTTTTATTATGACCAGCAAATTATGCTGTATTGTATAGTTTGTCTGTATCTTCTGAGCGGTACATCTTATTCTTATTATAATTGAAAAACTTCAACCCTCCCGTGAATCCAAGTGAATATTATAGGCATATTATGTATTATTTTTGCTTAGATTTTTGCTTTTATTTATTGCTTAGAAAGCAAAACTGCGGTCGTTACTTTATGGGGGATTTAGATATAGTCAGCAATTTGGCGTTCTATTTAGAATATATATGTACTATTCGAATTTTCTTACGTGCATGAAAACCGCTTTATCTTCCGTACATCCAAAGAATCATATAGCAAGCACCAGCTATACCTATAACGTCCCAAGTGTAGAGAAGTAACATTATTTCTATTCATTTTTAGGTATTGGGGGTAGAAATAGAAAGGGGGGAGGGAAATGGAACTGGAAAGAGGTACTTGGGATGTTATAAGTATAGTTGGTGTTCTCTTTAAGGTACTTCGGATATACGGAAGATGGAACGGGTTCCAGAAAAGTTAGAAAACTGTGCATATGGGAGTAAGACGAAAATTAAAACAGGGAAGCTTTCTCGAATATAAAGGTTTTTCACAACCTCCCTGCTTATAATCTCAGAGTTGCCACATGACTCTTAGGCTTAACGTATAGAACATGCCTCATTTCCTGTCTCATGCCTCAAGTTTGTTGCTTTAGATCTCATGCCTAACCTAATATTATAATTGAACTTCTTTTAATCTCACCTAACCCAACTTAATATAAACCAATGAGGCTTCAGAGACGTGATGAAGGCATGAAACATTATGCCTCAGGCCTCAAATCTCAGTTGAAGCTCAAGTCATGCAATCATTCTTTGTTATTAGGTAGTAAGAGATGTTCATATTTTGTCAAGTACAGAGAATTCCATATCTTAAAATTCATTTAGATTAACTACAGTAATATGTTATGACAAATATAATGACTAAATTCTGGTCTATATACAAGTTGTAGTATTTAGTCAGTTTATCTTCAGTTTGTAATTTGTACATACTACATTCGAAGGCATAATATGTGTACATACTAATTTATTACGCACAGTTTCACTTTGTTCAAAGAGTTAACGTACACACTACTCTAGCCAGTACACGTTGCATTACGTTATGTTATGTTAGTTACTTGCATTGTGATTAGCTCCGGTTAATTGTCGTGTCATGAAACTAACTGATGATGATGTGTTTCTGTGTATGGACATGGAAGCAGTGTGATTTAGTTGTGTGATACGATGGGGTTGTATGATACAATTATTATCATTATCAGTCTCTGTGTGGAAGTTTGAGTTGAAAGGGTTTAGTCAAGTTCAGTTCAATTCAGTTCAGTTCAGTCCAATCCTCAGTGAGCACTAGCATTCTACAGTTTTGTTTGTTACTCTACTCTTGAGTTGTGAAAAAACCTGAGTTTGTTCCGGTGGCCCATTTTAATTATTCCATTAAAATAGCAACATTCCTGCACCTGTGCCAAGGATAATACTTTGCATATATTATAAACTACATAGACTCTAAATATCCTTTATTAATTCTTGAGTACCAAATTATCAACACAAAAAATAACCAGTTAATTAGAAAAGTACAAGTTTTACTAGTGAGATGAATCAAGTATAGGAGTGAGCCTTTAAAAATATTATAAGGCAGAACGCAAGTGGTCTTAACTTTGGTAATTAATTATGCCCAATTTTCGATTCAGCT
>JAAXYV010000346.1:0-12934 GCA_036851875.1 Novacerus sp. FZ-2019
ACAGACCCGTTTCCCCCTACTGATAGTGGAATCTTATTGGTGTTTATATTTGAATGTGTGAGTAATTGGTACATTTACTTCAATTGATAGAATCCGGTAATTCGATCAGCAGTACACTTTTCACACACTTCAGTGACATCGTTAAGTGCGATGTCAAAGGTCACTATTTTATATGGAGGATCGAAAACTATTTATCCTTATACCTCAGAAGATTTTCACTTTACACTGGTTTTTAACTACTGCTATGTCGTTTTTGTTTTTAATTATATTACATCATTTCTGTTTTTAATTATGTTACATCATTTCTGTTTTTAATTATATTACATCATTTCTGTTTTTAATTATATTATATCATTTTTGATTTTAATTATTATTCGCATAATGAAGTTTTTGCGTCCATGCCCAAGGAAAAGAATGTCCAAGGCCACGTTCAAGGCCAAGAGAAAGAATGTTCACGTTCAAGGAAAGAAAAAATTTCCATATCCAATATCCTTGGACACTCAGCTCTAGTTTAGACTTTTAGGCCCAAATTAATAATTAATAATTTCAACTGAGCTCTGGCTCGTCTCTCGTGAGCAGGAGGCAGTGCTCATCTAAAATTTGTCCAATGTCGTATTTACAATGTTAAAGTGAGCAGTGCTCTTGTGAGTCGTCATTGTTAATTCCAAAACAGTGAGATGAATATCCTTGGAGACTCATCTCACAAAATAATTTCATTATTAATTTGGCCCTTAGACTAATGTTAACATGTAGACACGGTTGTCATGACGTGAATAAAGTCCCTTATGGTCCCTTATAAAACAGTCACTTTTTTGTTCGATTTTGAGGAAGGCTGAAATTACTAACCTGCAGTTACAAAAGTTTATCCACCCTAATGTTTATTAAGATAATACTTTGTATCAAAGGTTCTCAAGTAAAATTACTCTGTTTCATATAGATATTCACCGGAGGAGTGGAGAATCAGTAATCAGCAGCTTTGTTCATGCGCTCAGAGCGTTCACAATACCAGTATAATGGTGAAATCAGATGCAAAAGTTTGTATCGAAGAGACGGATAAGGAGCAGGTTCGATGCCATTCAGACTCCAACAAAGATATCGACAACCGAGTTCAAGATATCAGGAAATGGATAGACACTCTTCAAGAAGAGTTGAAGTACAACATCGATCAGACACATGAGATGCTCGAGTTGAAAGAGCGATTGGAGGGTATGATAAAGGTATTTCCCCTTTGTGAAGGTTACTGATTAAGTTTTCATGTACAATTAAAGTTACTTTTAAGTAAATGAATCGTTGTTGAACACAACGGTCAAACAATAACTGATTATTTTCATTTAATTTTAAGAGTATAGAAACTCCTTTAGAAATAGCACAAGAAAATTTGTACACCAGGGAGACACGACAGGGTGTTGAATTGGTGCATGATGCGGTCGAAGAATCTCTTCTCAAAGAGGTCCCTTTTATTCTCATAATGCCCATATACACTATTGTTTGTCCCAATTCAATGCTCGCCTACTACCCAATTACCCAATTTTGGCTTTCGGTTTGATTGTTAATTCTATTTCTACATGCGCTTTATATTATGTAGATCGATACATTGAGGAGAAATGAAGAAATATTGCTGGAAGAGATGGATCGAATGAATACACAGTTGACTCGTCTTCGAGCTGCTAGGCATGAAACGGAACTGGATATTCGTAATAAGGAGCAAGCTCGAAAAACTGACGAATGTGTGAAATATCTAACCGCACTATCCAATGAAATCGGTTTCATTGATGTTCCTAACGGTCTTCATACGTAAATCACTTTTATAACCTTAATTTTAACCTTCATCAGTTACAATGTTATACATCTAAATAAATAGATATATATAAATAGATTTATTCTTAATTTAAAAACAAGCTTTTGAAAGTTGCCGGATTTCCAAACATGAATTAAGAATAGAGTATTTAGGGTGTAGTTTGGAAGTTGGCCTCCCGGCCATCTTTTGAATAAATATCTGTAGTATAGTTTCTTTGAACATTAAATGTTCATTCATACAACAACTAAAGTTTTAAAATGAATTGAATTGAATAGTACCAGTTCTCCTACGTCGTGGGCTCAAAATACTCAAGCACTGGTCCAGAGATCTCAGGAAGAGAGAAACTCATCGCAAATTCTGTACGCGGAAATCAGTCGATCCATGATAGCTTGTGCGGATGAATGTTTTAGTATTTGGTATGAAACAAATGGAAGCTTCAGTTCTCGCATATCTGAAATGATGAGCGCCAAGCATCAAGTTGGCAAGCAACTTCAGAAAATGAAACATGATATTGACAGCTTGAATCGTCATATGGCTGAGGTTCACCATGCACTGGAAGAGAAGAAACCACTGCTAAAAGTAATTTTACTTTACAATTACTAGCCTGCTTCTTATTTTGTAGTTAGCCATGGTAGGTAGAATCACTAGCACTCATTTTGCCATCCATACACAAATCTAAATGGAAGTTTAGAGGAAGTCCACGTATAAGTAGCTGGGGGCAAACTGAAACACAGATTTTGGCCTATACATAATAAGCATGTATAGAATTTCACCATGAAAATAGTGAATTGAAATTGGTAACAAAATGCATCTGATGGTGAATTCAGCAGTACCAATAAAATGTCACTACTTTCATTGCATGGCAGCATTTCTTTATGTTAAATTATAAAAAATATAATATCTAATAAGTTAATCCATTTTACTTAAATAAAATAATGTACGGTTGTAGGAAAGTAAGGAAGATTTATTTCTATATGGAAAGGAGGAGTATAGTTATTGGCTCTTCATAAGGAGGAGTGGGAAACTGCACTGACTCCTTCGGCACAAGGGTACTTCATTGGTTACAGATTAGGTACTTGCCCAATGCCCAATATACATTGCTAATTTTCAACACCTATGAGGCAGCAGTAAATGTGGTTAGATTTATATGAAATAATTTTGAATTATTTGCTAACCAAATGAAACATAAAAATCCACGAGCATCTAAATTACGAAGTAACTTTATTTTTTTGAACCACCCTATTGCCCTGCATACAACAAAAGACACATACGTAAGTTAAAAGTGAAACTTTTCCCTCCTTCTACTTATACGTGGAATTCACCTTTAATAGTAAACAGTAGCCATGCTCTGCTACCTGATCGCTAAGCATGGCGATGCAAATGCTGTGCTGAAAAAAGAATAATATTATGGTAGCTTCATATCAAGTCTGTTGTTTTAATTTCAAATAAATATTTATTTTGACAGCTGACCCTAGCTCGATTGGAGAAACGTAAACAGCGACCAGCAATGGAGCTTTGCAGGGACAAAGCAATGTTTGCTTTGTACAAAGAATCACATGCATTGAAAACTTCCATTGATCAACTCAGCACCAAGTTAGAAAATATGGAGACTACTATGACTCAATTAATGAAAACAAAGGGATCACTGGAACATGATCTTAAATTGAAAGATGTAGCTATTTTCATTGATAGAGAGAAGTGCCTGACTCTCAGACAAAATTTTCCCATTTCTACTTTTAAAGAGACCAGATATCCTAAGAAGTTAGGGTCAAATGGGAGATCTGAGGGTCGCATGCTTCGTTAGATGAGATTAATAATTGTATTCCATTTCATTCACTTGCAATTATTGATCCAAGATAAATACATTTACACCAACTGAATCGAATAGTAATCGCAGTAGTGTTACCGAAGGGTTAGCAATATATAATATTGTAAGCATCATTGTTTCGTACTTGCATGCGGTGAACATTATGTATTGCATGAATGTACTCAGAGAGAAGTTTGTTCAACTTCCTTGTGTTGTAAGTCTGCAGTCGCAATCAGCATGCAAAATTCAGGAACCATTGCCAACTACTGAGTTGATAACACTCTCCTGATTAAAGACAAATCAGAGTTACGTCGGCAGACATAGTATAACGAACTTAATCTCATCTTTAACCTACTCATATACCTGAAACTGAAAATATATTGATAAATGGCTTTGCTTTATCAAAAATAAATGAAGTCCTTTGTCAATAAAATACATTATTGATATAGTAGACATTGAAAGAAAATGTTTTTATTATGCTTGGAAGCATCAAACATCGTCCCATAAGCATAAGGATATTACTAACTTTTGAAACTCAGAGCGGACAACGCATATTACTAACGTGTAGGTGTACTGTCAAAACGAGATATTTTCAATAACGCCCTACAGATAAAAGCAGATTGTGCGTTATCGTTATTAACGATTAATAATGAAAAAAGTATGGACTGATACAAATATTAATGCAAAAATCTGTCCTCGTATAGTATAAAGATAGTGTAAATGATGCGATGCATATTAATCATACAAATCAGAGCATACATTCTCGATGCCTAGTTAAAGCTGGTTGAATATTAAATTATTCTATATACATTTTCTTTGTGCGTAATTTGACAACCCAAAACTTGAATCAAATTGCAAATGTAGTAAAGAAAAATCTGTGGTTAAATCATGGGCGTCACAAATGTGTACTCACATATATGGATCCTGTCTTTAGGATTTCTTGTTATTAATGCTATTAGAATACCTGATGGTGAACAAATTGAAAATGGTAAGATTTTTTTTACATATATATATATATATATTTATATAATAAAGGTGATATGTACATATATAATTATAAATACTTTGATATTTTCTACCAGTAACTTATGGAAAATTAATAACTCAGTTTGTTTAAAATGAACAGAATACTCCAGTTCTGACACAAATGCTGTTATTTTCTCATCCCAAGCAGTCCTCATATCTTTGGGTGTTCTTTGCAGTTTAGTGTTAGTTATTAGTGCTTGCTCATGGTCCTGGTGGCGTCGTGTAAGTTTTGAGCAATTTACTTGTTTTAAAAGAAGTATCAGATGAAATTATAAATACCCGATACGTTTAGCTTATCGGAAGACGAACTGACGGTGAGGTGCCAACAGCAGATAGGCAATGGGAGCGTGGATTCGATACATTGGATGCTGGAAATTTGGATGGAAGACAAAGAGAACCAGTGTTCTTTGAAAGAATACCATCCGTCGGAGACTTGGATCCTAGGCAGAGTTTTCAGTTAAGGCTTACTCAAGCCCCAGGCATTGTACCGTGTTCCGACGAAGCTAATATATATGCACATGACTGGTTTGGTAATTCTACTTTTGATCTATTTTGGATTTCGACTGAAATTACATGGTGTGGCTAGGAATAAATAACCGTTTGCTTGTATGTTTCTCCTCTTATGTATATTTAGAACCTCCACACCAAAATTTTCCACGTAGTAATGTCGAATATCTGAAAGTAGTTGGGAAAGGATGGTTTGGAAAAGTTATTGATGCAGAAGCTGCAGATATTGTTTCTTTTCCCTCTAAAATTCGTGTGGTGGTGAAACTATTGCGAGAAGATGCAACGGATCATGAACAAATGAGATTTTTAAATGAGACTCGTTTATATCGTGATGCCACCCATGCAAATATTTTAAAGCTGCTTGGGCGTTGTATCGACACATCTCCATACATTCTGCTTATGGAACATTGGCCACTTGGAGATCTCAAAACTTATTTGTCATCGAATGCTTCCAGAGCCGAGATTCTGCACAGTCAAAGCGTTATCATTCGCATGGCACTTGGTATAATTCAATTTCAATGTCATTTTATCTAATATAGGTATAATACTAAGTATAATAGTTAGATTACCATTTTCTAGTTAAAAATGTAAGAGATGTCATGCACAACGCAAACACATTATCTAAATAGCAACGATTCACATTCATTTTCGTAATGATTACTAAAAAATAAATGCAAAAATATAATGATTACAGATGTGGCACGAGGTTTGGAATGGATGGGCAGTGCAGGATTTGTTCATGGAGACTTAGCAGGTACAGTTTCAATTCTTTGACAAGTCTGCTAAACTTACTCTGTTGAAAAGTCAGTTACAGTGAACATGGCAGAAATCACATTTTGTATTATATTACATATTCAGCTGATATTTTAAGTATTTTCCCCCGTAATTACCGAGTACCATACGAATGTTTTTGATTGCCGTTTTATTGAAATGTCATTCCATGACAAAACCATATATTTATGTCCCTCAACTCAACCTGTATAGAAAACTGCTAGTTATGGTGCTATATAACTGCAGCAATATCAATAATAGTCTGTAACCACATTCATATGTTAATCTCTTACTCCCCTTTAACCTCCATGTAACATATAAATTCTGTATGCAATTTTTGATTCATATCTCGATAAGCATCTCCTATCTATCTCTCAAGTCTATCACGCAAAAAGAAAATTTTAACTGTTTTTTGTTATAAACAATGTGCCACGGAGTTGTTTTGAACAGGAGAGTACGGAGAATTTAAACTTCTGTGTTATCTCTGACTGTTAGGTATTGAGGGAGTCAGGTTTGAATGTAATTAATTATCAAAAGGATGCAGTTGTGGACCTTTTTTTCTACCTGACTTCTCAATAACTGTGTACGTCCGCAATACATTGGTTGTTTTGTATTAACTTTGTTCTGTTGACTACAGGTCCGGAATGAAGCAAATACTTAAAAATTAACGGCTGACATGAGGTGTATGTAAATCAAGGACAATGATCATGCAAGCTAAAAATTAGAAGAAAAATACCGGTCTGTGGAAAATTCACAGGATATTTGTACTAAGTTTTGTTTCACTCATTGTTAAAGCAGAGTAGTACCATTATCATCCTCGAGTTGCTGTCAGTTCCAATGCAACTGTGAACTGACTTGCAAGGCAAGGATTATGAGGGTTCTGCCTGCGGATAAAATTACGTTACTTCAGGTTATTTAGGTATAAAGAAAAGCTGATATAAACCAAAGATCATCATTTATTGGAGAGAGACATTTACCTGAACAAACCTATATTTTATAATAAATTACAGTATTTATATTAAAATATTTTTATTTACAGCAAGAAACTGTCTCGTCGCCAGTGCAGCTGGTAAGGTTGTGATAGGCGATTATGGCTTAAGTACCCAATTGTATCGGGAAGACTATTACTGGAGTTCTAATATTGCAATACCGCTACGTTGGGCTGCACCTGAAACGATTTTGTGTACAAGTTCTTCTATTGAAACTCAAAAGGTAATGCATTCATTTATATAAGAACAACGGCATATATGACCCAAGTTGAGATAACTGGCTTGTCGATCAAATGCAACTGATTTTCAGTTTCATGTTCCCCTAGCGTATGAGCGCAAATCATGGAAAAATGTACAACAAGGTCCTCTAAATCCTTACTGACACTTTAAAGCAAGTAATGCGAGATTCTACTCCACGATTGTTGTCCTACTTCAGAAAGTTATGCATAGGGCTCTCAATAGTCCTGATCTACAATCTAACGGGACCAATTTTTTAAGGGCCATCACCTGACCGGATTGGGTTAGGGTAGGTTAGATTCAATTTAGTTAGGTTAAGGCAGGTAATACGCTACGAAGTACACTATTTTTTTGTGTATGGTGCATTTTATATGGAGTGAGAACTTAAGCATTCATTTTGTACAGTGAGATTAATAAAGTACATAAAAAAATATGCTTTTTAAAGCATTGTATTATTGGTATTACAAACATCCAACACTGCATGTGAGAGAAATACTGTGTGAAAGGCAACATCGTCTTCTCACGGTCAACTCAAATCCCGTATCAGTAGCAGATATCGAGGTTTTAAGTTTTGAATTTCGGATAACTGTACTCATCGCATGTTTTCTTATTTCAGGTCACTATCATGTCAAACGTATGGACTTTTGGAGTTGTACTTTGGGAAATATTTGAATTTGGAAAATGTCCATATTATGGCTTAAGTAATGAAGATGTGTTGGAACGAGTGATTACAGTAAAAAATTACATTTTAGAACCACCGGCTCTGCCCTACTTGAATTCTACTACCAAAGACAAGCTGTACAAAGTGATGATTTCATGTTGGAACTCAGTACCTGAAAATAGACCAACAGTATCGGACGTCCTTCAGCTTCTCTCTACACCGTAAAATACAATGCTCTAATATTGGTGAAAAATATTGAAGTATATCCAAACTAACTCAATATATATTATGTTCAATTCAATGCGCTAGTGACCATTTTTATATTCCTTTTCAACTGATTATTTGAACATTTCGAGTAGTTTATATTTTTCATAGTGATACGAATGCAACAAAGCGCAACTGCAATAATAATTTCTAACTGCGCATACCTAGTAAACTTCTGTCAATATAAACGTTCATTTTTATGCAAACCCAGTATAAAATGATTATCTTTATAAAATGTATTGAAAATGGTTGTGCGAAGTGATATATTTAGCAGGGAAAGAAAACAATCTATATAAGCGGAATATGCAACTAATGAGAACCTATTATGAAGTGTTTTAAAATAAAATAGGAAGAATATGAAATGTATTAAAATGAATCCGGTGAAAATAAAACAATGAAACAGGTTATTGTGAAAAACTCTCCAACAATTGTGTTCATTTTAATGAGTTAGTTAATTCATCATCTCTGCGTTGACTCTCATCAATCTATTGTACACAATGAAGTAATTTGACTGTTCTTTACCACTATTTGAATTTGAACTCAACTGCTGTAGTCACAATGTCATCTCATATCATAGATTTTATTTCTTCGTGTCTTAATTTAGTGTGAACGTATTGTATATTTTTATTTATTTTTACTCATTAATTACCTTAACAATATCTTATGTTTAATACTAAAAGTATTATTTACGGCTCCGTTGTATCTACACAGTCACACAACATTCCGTTCAGATTCAAATTGATTTAGTTGAGGATTTTGGTTGTCTGTTAAGGTTTGCTTGTTTGTAATCTGTAACGTTATAAATATTTATTACCTAATGAAATTTTAGATAATAGATCTTTTAGGGCTAGTTTGAGGTTTTCGTGGCCGTATTTTAATAATTGACCCTGAAGTATTTTTTATGCTTTTTACAAGGATTCAATGCAAACCGTCTCTTTTGGTTCTTAAAAATTTGTGTGTAAAATTTCCATTCATCGCATGCTTCATTATTTTTTTTTAAATTGGTAAATTCACGTACATTAGTAAGTAACTACTTACAGTATAATTGTTCATTTATTCTGTATTTACAAAACGGCAGTAGTTCTGACACTTTAAATACCCACTTTGAAGTGAAGTATTGCGTTCTTATTTACACTCTACATCCGTGCAGTTAGTTATCTTAACGCTTCTTATACAGATATAACCAATTCTATGATTTTTTATCATATTTAAGTCAATCGATATTTACATGTTATAAAGCCCTTATTTATAAACTCCATTCAATTACAATCATTTACACTATCATCATTCAAGACTTATGTCATCAGAGCGTCTTAATATTAAACTGTGCTAAGCTACCTAGTCAATCTTTCCTTCATTATTTATTAAGTAGGCAGTGTCGAACATTCAGAGAGTCGTGTACACATAATTTTTTAGTTTATACATTATTCACAATTTACGAGCTAGATGTTTATTATGTACCTATATACATTTACTTAAATCCCTTCCAAATTAAAAAAGTCGAAAATTTGTTTAACCTTTTAAGTTTTCGCAGAAAATTTAATGCTTTTGAATGACGAATTTTTGAGGTTGAGATTGCTCACAGTTGCTTGAGTTGTAACATCAAATTCACAAAGGTAAGGGGAATGATACAAATTTGGAAGCTACTAAAATGTATTTAAATTTAAATTTGCATCAATAAATCCTTTTCTGGCGGAAATAACTTACATATAAGCAAAACAAATTAAATTCCAACATTGCATCCAGGATCTGGGGAACTGCAACACAATTTACCGTGTTAGGGTACCTATCCGATTGTGTTAGTTGTGAAAAAAACATTCCGTTGATTTGAGTTTTACAGATAAGCTAGACAATTCCACACATATTCAACTTTCCAATACATACTTTAGAGACCTTTTCACCTAATGAATACATTGATTAGACATGCTTTTGTTTTGATTATAGAGTGCGCCAACAGCCCACATACATCTCCCAGCTTACAGTTAGTAGTCTTATAATAATATTTAATAAGTTAATAGTTAGATATTTTGCGAAACAATTCGTCGAATTGAGTAATTTAGTAAGTTCCTAGGTATAGTAATATATTGTGATAATGAACTACTAGTAAGCTAACATACCTTTCATAGTTTATGATCTAATCTAATTATTTGATTAGTTGTTCAAATATCACAATACTATCGCTTTGCCTGTGTATAGCTCTCTACGTTTGTCATAGTTTAGTTTTGGTAGAATAGAATGCGTGCCTTACGTACTAAGTTAAGTTAGTCATCATAAAATGTAGTCGTGATTCCAAACCATTACATTGCATTAAATTGGTTTGTGTGTAACAATGTAAATGAAATTTAGACAAAATTCGTGTGGCAAAGTTTAAACGGGAAAAGTATAGGACTAAACGTACAGTTGACAGTGTAGAGGATAGAAACAATTCCATCATATCTTTTGAACTCTTGGAAATTTTACTAAAATAATAAGAAAAGTCAACGACAAATGTGAGAAATTGTTTATACCGAGGACGGAACGTGATGTGAATTACCCGTCCATTCCATTCCACATTCCAAATTGTGAATTGTTTTTCTTTCGTACGTTGCTTTTACAGTATGAATACACAGAGTTCATATTTCAAAAACATTGTTGAAAATGCTTATTCACTTTTGTCTCAACTGAATTTTATATATGACAAACGTACACGTTCCATTTCATTTTGTACAGTTATTCTCTACCTCATTTTTTTTGTTGTGTAAATGTTGATCTATTTCCCGAGACATGTAGTGTCTAACTAACAAACTACTATTGCACAAATTCTAGGTTACTTTAGTTTCATGGTACGTTTACGTTCACCTCCCTCAAAACTATACCTATAGATTTAAAGTTGAGCTGAAATCGCGAATCTCATCCCGCATCATTATCATATCGATATAGTTATTCGAAGTAACTAATGCACACTTATTAATTACAATTACTTATTAATGACCTGATTTACCTTTAATTGCATTATCTATAGTCTTATAGTACGTGACACATTAATTACCTACTGTAAGTTATTGCCATTCACTCCTCGTCAATTAACTCACAATAATTAACCAATAATTGAGTACACATTTGTATGCATATTATCATATTGGTAATAACAATAGTTCATAGTAAATAAGATTGCCCAGTTCATTCATACCTAATGTATTTATTCTGTACTTAATTTGATTGTTTGAACGTCGCTACTTATTTTGATGTATACGCTTAAATTGTGAGCCGTTTGCCTTATACCATAATTGGGAAGTTTTAGCATTAATATCTTCAACTGAAAACAAAATATTTGATTAAATTTTACCAATAAACGGAAGTAGTTTTGCTATGTATGGGCTGAACAAGTTTGTTATTTCAATTGTCAGTGACGTGCTTCAAAAACTAAAGGTTTAAAGTTCGTCACTAACTCTTTTCAGCTTGAACATGCAAAATACTTGCAGCGGTTGGGGGGTAGGTTAGAGGTTAGGTTAGAATTAGGAGGTGAACTACAAAATTTCACGATGTATATCCTATAGTTACTACAAAATCTAGAATCATATTGCTCCGCATTTAAGTTGCAGCATATATTTATGTATGCATTTATTTTCTACACCTCAAAGCTACAGCCATTCTTATACCCCTGAATTCTTTGTCGAAGTTGATTCTAAATGTAATTAATCACTAATAAATAAAGTTTTTAGGATTAGAGTTTAGGTAGGTAACTATATAGAACTACTTTCATCTATCCTTGACAAAAAACTAAGTGTCAGGTTTGCAAGTGTATCCACTACGTTGAACACAATCAAAACAAGTCCCAAAACAGGGAACTGAACTTAAAATTAAACGGTGGGCTTAGTTAAGTCTCTATGTATTTCCGGTGTAGACTGAGACAAGGTTTTAATACACAACGTGTACTCAATCACATTGTTTTAATAGTGAACTTATAAAACTTGATAAATCTCAAAGAATAATGATAAATCAGAATCTCAAAGGTAATTGAAGAGGTTGACGCGAGTTCACTGGCTACTTCTTCACAGAAGCATATTTTGTCCTAAAGATTTTATTTAATTCATGGCATGTTTATTCACTATAAACATTGACAATTAAATTTGAAAATCTAGCTAGATATACGTTAGTACTGAATTGGAAATAATCAACGAACTCAATAATGGTTCGTAGTGTCAAAACAACAGTCTTGAAAACTGGATTCTTTGAGAGGGTTCAAGTTCTCCGAATTGTTGACCCGACCTCTCAAACAAGACACGATGATGCTTTCATCAGAGAAGAATAAAAAAGAATAACTGACTCATTTTGAACAAAATTTTCAAACATTGTGGTTGTAAGGAAATACATAGAGATTAGCGTATAGCGGCACCAATTTCTCATACGGTATTTAACTGTTTAGCATATTTAAAACATGTAAAGTTATGATTAAACCTGTGATATAGTGAGTGATCTAAGTCGGTTCAAATAATCTCTGAACTGAAGAAAAATTCTTTGAGTTAAAAGCTTGCACCACAAAACTTTTATATTAATCGTGTGTAGATGCAGCTGTTAATATTTCACTCATGAAGAAGTATTTACATTTATGTTATCAATCACTATTTAGTTAGGTATGAATGTTTAGTTGAGTTTAATTTGTTGAGCATTATCGAACATTAAATCATGTTGACATGATTACGAATATTTGAAACCGACTGATCTTAAACGAGTGAGAGTGTAAGTTATCTGCTCAGCACTGAATTACCACAACCACAACGGAAGCTTTCAACTCAATAATATTACTCGTACAGTCGTCCTGTTTTCTTTGGCTATAAATCATTCAGCTTCAGTAAATGTAACTTTGAGCTCTGGAATGATGAAAGGAATATTTA